>CABFVX010002947.1:0-87500 GCA_902151425.1 Timema shepardi | reverse complement strand
CCACAAAAAATATGTTTGTATTTTATAAAATATCCTTCTTTCGAAAATTGGATTGCCTATCCATTTCACTTTAGCCATGTTGATTACTTGCTTGATCTAGAACGGACACTGTGAAGGGCTCTTTTTAGTCGTTTAGGATTGAAACCCCCCTCCTTCAGTAATCTAAGGCTGAGTGCTACCACCCCACATTATAGTGGTTAATGAATGTGTGATTATTATTCACCACACCTCCTAATGATGTACATATTCATCTTCTACACCCATAAAAAACGGTCTTGGCTCAATGCTTACCTCTGCATGGCATTTTTTTAATCATCCTTTTTCGTTATATGGATAAATTATAGTAGTTTACCTATTACACATTTATTGGTTTGTACGCCTTAACTTAAACATTTATAAAAAATACTTTAAACTTAATTGGCCAGTTGGTAAACTAAACTTAAATTCTTTAATTAAAAGAGTTATAGTATTTTTACCAAAGCAACTTGTATTAAATCAAAAGTCCCAACAGATTTTAAATACACACACATAAATATATCTTGATAACAATTTACACTTTGTCTAAATTACTTTAAAATGAGTAATGGGTTTCTATTTATTTAAAACCCACGTGTCTTTAAAATTCAAATTTTTGAAATTCTTTTTAACTATAAGGGATTATGTGTGAAATAAATTTCATTAACATTGCAAGGTCTATGGAGAATTTGTATTTTATTTATGTCATTAAGGTTGTTGTGTGTTAAAAACCTAATTATTTGTATAACATTCAGTTGTTTCATTTCGGTTCTTAGATTCCATCGGTTCTTCACTTAAGAAGCAGAAATGGTGCCAGTTCTTTGTTATATGAGTAAAAGAAAACAACACTTGTACCTTAATAGTAAACATAGTATTTAGTTTGAATAAGGAGGAATAAGATATAATTAACTGTTAGCCAGTGTTATCACATTCATATGTATTGGTAAGAAAAACTGGCTTTGGATTAATTTAGAGGTGTGTAAAGTCCACTTTTTCAATTCAAAGCAAACTTGAATCGAATTAATTAAATATTCTCAAAGCCGAATAGAAGCTGGGCATATTTTTTAGTTGTTTTATGATTGAAAAAATATTATATTGTGATTTTAATACATAGCTTCATGCATGACTTGAAATTGTTTTATTGCACAATTGTTTGTAATATTTCATTTTAATATGATAAACTAAGTTACTATCAAAACTTACATGTCAATTACTTCTTAAATTATACAAGAGCTCAGAATGGGATTATATGACCATAAATTAAATATTTTAGCTCTCAATATTTTGATTGCCAAAGCTTCGTTATCTTCAAAGCCGGAATTTTTTTCAAAGCTAAGTCAAAGCTGACATTTATTTTAAAGCAAAGTCGAGATTCAAAGCTTCACATACCTCTATATCAATGTGTGATCAAGTGGAATTTACAACTTACAATCCAAACTGGAAAACGAAGTAATAAAACCTACCAAAAACCAGTGTCTCACATTGCTGAGAAATTTCCATAATTATTAGGGTCTACCAGTTAAGTTAAGTAACCAGCCAGAAGAAACAAGCATAATAAACAATTTGCAAACACCAAATGGTCTTAAGTTTTTTATTCAAACCTACTTTTCTAGAAAAAAGATAGATGTTTAATTATTATTTATATTTATCTGTAGCTTGAAAGAAACAATTATAATCTTTTGAGTTGTCAGGAAATCATGACAAAACTATTTAAAAAACTAAATTAATTATGATAATGCTGAAAACAAATTGTCATATTTTTTAATTGAATTTTTAATATTCAAAAGGTTCCTGATCAAATGTTGCAATGACTATTACAAATATTCAAGAACTATTGACATCACTAATTTGTAGAAGATTAAAACTAAACATATCTATTGAAGTCTTTTTTTTATTTAGCAAAAATGTTTTGCCATAAAAACTAAAAAAATATGAAACTTAATTTTTTATTCTTCCTATAGTACTTTATTCTTTTTAGTTATAATAAACATTGCAATAATTGGTTGAATTTCACCCTACTACAAACCTAGAAGTTTTATTCAGTTCAAACAATTACTAAGAACATTGTGGGAGAATGGGCGATGAAAAGTGAAGTGTGACTCCATTGACATGTAGTGTGTAGCCTGTGTTACTTCCATAGTATGAAAACTAAGTTACTCTCATGACATCTAACATGTAGGTAGTGTTATTCCCATGACATGTAACATGCAGACTGTGCTACTCCCATTGTGTGTAGACAATGTTACTTCTGTGATATATAGCCCATATTACTTTCATGACATGTAACATGTAGGAAGCGTGACTCCATTGACATGTAACCTCTGTTACTCCCATTGTATGTAGACGTAGACTATGTTACGTCTATGATATGTAACCTATATTATTTTCATAGCATATAACATGTAGGAAATGTGACTCCATGTACATGTAATGTGTAGTCTCTGTTACTCCCATTTATGTAGACTGTTACTTCTATGATATGTAACCTATATTATTTTCATGACATTTAACATGTAGGAAGTGTTATTCTATTGACATGTAGCATGTGTTACTCCCATGGCATGTATCTCTGTCCTAGAGATCTCGTGCATCTCCAGCCAGCAGACCTTGCCCATGTCAGTGGCCACCGCCCCAAACTCTGGGGGCAGGAGCAAGTCCCCCACCACAGTGTACCCCAGCCGAGCTCGTAGCTGTGACCGCTCCGACTCTGACAGTAGTGGGGCGGAGAGCAAGGCCCCCCAGTACAGACTGCCCCCCAGCGGACACAGAACTCCTCACACGCCGCACAACGGTAAGTTAAAGGTAACATCAGCAGTTCCCACATCTAGTTTGGCTGTAAGCATACACGCACAGGTGGTTTAATGGTCTAAGCCGTTAAGCTCGCCATAGACCAGATTGCCGATGACCGGAAGGTCGAGGTTTGAATACCAATTGATGGTGCACTAGTGGATGGTTTTATAGATGTGAGTTTTCCCTGTGGGGTTAGCATCTTAACTCCTGGCTGGCTTCTTCTTCTTTCTTATTTATATCCATTGGCCTGCTCTATTCCAAGGGTTCTAAGGGCTGTCCTTCCATCTTTGCCTTGGTCTTATCCTCCCTGGAAGTCTTTTGTCTCTTGATATTTTGACAATCCTGTCTTCTTGCATCCTGTAACTTTGTTGGTTCGATTCTCTCCTACGTGAAGCTATCCATTCAGTGATGGTATTGATTTGACCAAATTCTTTCTCTGTCTAGTAGCGTTTTACTAGTTATTTTCCTCAATACTCTCATTTCTGCAACCTCCAGCTGTTGTTGGGTGTATTTAGTTTCACTTAGTGTTTCTTGCTTTTGAATTTTATCATAGATATTTGTTGAACCATAATGAGTAATTAATGCAGCTGAGGATTTTTTTACCTTTGGTTATTTGTTCTTTTATTTCTTTTCCCTCGTTAATGCTAAGTTTGTTAATGTTATTTCCAGACTTTTGTCTCAAATATTTGTTCAATTTTCTTGTTAACGTTTATTGGGTGAATTAAGTAGAGCAGCGTCACTGCCAGTCCCAGGCCTGGATAAATTAGGAGGGTTCCTGGGTGAGGTTAACTTCCTACCCAGGATAAAATATTAGATAGCTAAGAGAATCAAGGACATGCACTTTCTCTAAACCGTTATCCTTATCCCTAACCCTGACTAAATCGGTGATACCTGGATGTTAAGCGTAGTTGATTTCAATAAAATAGGACACTACAACTAGACCCTGTATCGTCAATCCACCCCTTGGTAAGATTGTTTTTATGAACACATTAAACACCCTAAGATGTGATAACTATAAGGGTAGCTTAAAGTAAGTATATCCCAATTAGCAGAGAGGGGATGGGTAAATCACCCTCATCACAATAGGCCAAGATTCGAACCCCGACCTCCCAACTCACCAGAAATCTATTCTATTTCTTTGATGATGTTTTAGACCATGTGACCACTTGGTTAAATGGTACAAAACTAAATTCAGTGGTCAATTTTCCCCTTAGAAGGGAATCAAGCTATGTCCATTTATTTCAGAAGAAAGGCGTGCTATCACTCTACAAAGAAAAAACCCACACTAAATATGCTTGATCTACTTTTATGTAATTAATGTGCCAAGCAATATGTTATGCAGCTGTCACCTTTGAAACGTGATGCGAAAATTTGAACTGCTGCCGGATGAATCTACTGACATTTTGCCAATGTGGGTTGATCTAGCTTATAGAGTAAGATGTTATGCTGTAAAGCTTGATTCACACATTTGCTGAAAATTAAAATCAGACTCTGCTAGAGCGGAGCTGCAATTCACACCCTTTAGTCTAATTTTAATAGGAAATGGATCATTTATTTTTCCTAGCAAAAGATCTTACAACCATTTGGGTTATAAGCTAATTAAGTTAATGGGTCAGGGATGAGGAAGGTTGTATATAGGGGAAGTGTACCCACATTTGCCCGGAGAGTGGAAAACCATATAAAAAAAACCACCCTCAGTTCACCTAACCGTTATCAAACCCCGATCTCACCATCATGGGCAGTATTTTGTATGAGTAGCGCCTTCAACAATGCTGCTCCCAAAGCGGATGTTGGAAAAGTACCTTGATTTATTTTCCCGTATTCATACATCAAGTCAAGTGATCTGAATCTGTAACTTTTAACAGATAGTCTCAATACCTCTAATAACAATGATAAAATAGTAGAGCTTATTAATTTTTGCCACAAAAAATATATGTTTGTATTTTATAAAAGAAATTGGATTCATAGGAGGAATGTATTTTAACCACTGAAGCATCTGCAAAGCAAATGAAGAACTGCTGATTATCAAAATATTTTATTTTCGAATGGATGAACAAATATTTTAAGATTTGTGAAAAATGTATTGTGTTAGTTTTCAAATGATGATGTGAAACAAAACAAGAATGACACACCCACTTTCCAAAAAAAATTATTTCACAACAGTAAGCGCAGCTGTCTGCTTGCATCTCGATTAGTTTTCAAACTTGATTGAGACTTTCAAGCAGATATTATCATGAGAAAGCTGAAACAACTTCGAGTTGAGCCGATGGGACAAAATGGATGGCGCTTAAATCTTGGGGAGTTTTTTTTAGCACTGGGTCTTACTATCTGTTCAGGTTAGACACATATGTGCTAGTTACATTAATGAGTTAGAATTGAGGAATGTTAAATTCAAAGGAAGTGTACCCGCATTTGCATGTAGGGAGAGTGGAAAACAATTTTGGAAAAAACTCCCTCAGTATGCCCAACCAGGATTCAAACCCCAATCTACCTGTCATCGACAGTCTAGTCTAACATAATAATGCCTTAGACCCTACAGCTACCAAAGCAGGTTCTTGAGGATTGGTCCATAGTTAGTCATGTGACCCAGTTTGTTTTATGCTGAATGTGTGAATCCACAGTATAATGACCTGACTTTTTTTTTTCTACCCATAGACTGCGCATTTGAACTGGACTCGAGCACAGAGTCGACAGAAGCCTCCCCGGAAGTGAACCTCCGACCTCGACGAAGCGGTAGCAGTGGTGGTGGTATGGTTGCGCGCAGGGGGGCGCCATCCAGGTAGTGCAAGTAGGTGCCGCGAAGTAGACCACAAGCATCACAACACAGTGTTACCAATTTAATGTGTTATATATCTCATTTTTATAACTCTTGTGTGAATTTAATCTTAAATAAACTAGGTTAATTTAGTAACTAGTTTCCCAGAATTTTGATTAGTATCTTTACCTAACCTCTTTTTTAAGATTTTATGGTTTTAATGATACCATAAATTATTAATATTTTAGAGGTTAATTTAATTTTTTTAAATTGTGTGAGAAATAAATATATATATATTAGTATTAGTATTAGCACCGCGTCTTACTACCCGTTCGGGTTATACGCACTTACGCTAATGTGCAATGGTAGGGTGATTGTGAGATGAATTGATTGTGAGATGAAATGGAGGACCTACAGTTTAACGTGGAATCCGAACCACGGTGGAGACCTGGCATTCCTCACATTCACAAGAAATATATATAACATTTCTTTAATTTAAAGCATAATTTTTTAAATAAACTTGATTTCCCTTTGTTTGTAATGGCAATATTTTAAAGAATCGATTATTAAGGTTATCCAATAGCTCAGCTCAGTCAGTAGCGTGTCGGTCTACTGAACTAAGGGTCCTAGGTTCAATTCCTGGCATGGCCGAAGAATTTATCATTAGTAAAATGTAGGTTTACTGTTTCACATAGATGAACTAATGGAAGGAGACTGGATGTTGTGTCTGTCCTAGTCTTAAGTTAGATTATAAGGCATATGAAGCTAGGACAGGCCCAACCAGCCGGTAGTGGAAAATATATGGCTTGAATAAAAAACTGACTCAGGCCACATGCTGGAAACAGTAATGAATGTAAAAAAAGTGTAAGGTTGTAATCTTATGTTTCATTATAGCCAAAATAAATTTAAATAATTAGAAATACCCAAATTAATGCCACATTCAACGGGGCCAGCTTTTAATTGCAGGTAAAAAAATTCAACATATTTACAGAAAGTAATATTTGATCAAATTTTGTCATGGAAAAATAAGAAAATTATGGTTCCTAAAATGCATTTTTCTATTTTTTTAATAAAATGTTATCAAAGGCATCCAATAATACTTTCTTATGGAATGCTGTATAGTTTTTCTTTGTATTATTAACCAAACAGGATTTACATATTTCACCGAATAATTGTCACATTGTTTTTTAAGTTCAAAAATTGGTTAGTAAAATTTTATCATATAGTTATCACATGGTATAGTCGTGTTTGTTACACCAATCTAAAAAGTAAACATGCAAGATAATTCCTTCTCCCTCCCCCTCATTTCCACACACCATTTAAGATCTACAACTAACGACCTTGGGTGGGCAGCTGTCTTCTCACGCACTGCAAACCTAGAATTCTAAGCCCGTGCACATTGTTGGTATGTATATTTCCGAAAGCAGGGTTGCGTGGTTTGTAGCAAAGGGAGTGGATGGACAGGCGAAGTTACTGAGTCTAAGTCATATGGTCCTATGGTAAGACTTGCATCTTACCGCGCAAGATAAACTAGTGATCGTTTGCTAATGATACATTAGTTTGGTTTTTTGTACAGCTTCACATAATGTTTACACCCCACTTTTGTCTATACAAAGAATAGGCATAAAGTATGCAACGATTAGGCGGAAAAATATGTAAATAATTTAAAATAATTATATTTTTATGTATGTCATTGTAGCAACTTGAGTTTCTACTAACAAGCTTACTATGAAAATAAAACTGTATATACCCAAATCCAAGACTAGCCTCAGTTTTCGGTGGTTCTGGATAGATATTTGTAAGTTGTATTTATGTTATCATGAATAAAGAAAATAATAATTAGGGTAGACTTATTTTGTAATGTAAACAACAATTTTGTATTTAAAAAACAAAGCACCTATGTTGACTTAAAATCTAATTAGGGCTGCAAAATTGCTAAGGAATTTATTTTTTGTCTCAAATATTGCTTTAGCATAAGAAGGTTAACTTTGAAAAAGTTCATTAAAACAATGATAATGTAATTTTTATTATGATAAATGATAATCCTTAGTGAAAATCCGAGTCTCATACATTCCTTACTCCCCCTAAATACATACATTGAACTCGACTATTAACACGCTTGCTTCTTAAACGTGACACTTTGACTTTCACAATGATTTAAAGTAAAGAGGCATAGGAAGAAATCAAAGGACATAATATATACAACACACTGTTGATTTATATAGAGAAATAAACACATTTAACAAGTTACAAAAAAATCTAACCGATAAACATGTCTACTATGAATTACCATAAAAGTCAGCCACCATGACAGCCAAGTGTAAAAAATTAGTGATAATTAATCAAGCATCATTATTCTTATATCAAAACTGATTATCTAAGAACATCTAATCAAAGATAATAGTTTACTTGGTATTATTCAAAAGTTAGATATTTTGTGTAGTTTCACAAATTAAAACTCAAGTTCGGCATTGCTAAAATTGTTTAGTAAACTCTACGTATGATAGATTGTTTAATCGATTCGAGTTTTCTCATCACGTCTTACTTGACAAGTGCTAGCTATGTAGGCAAAGTTTTAAAACTTAAATATGTAACAATTTGATAAGTTAATTATTTGTTTTTAAATCCATTTTGATTATTATGAATGGCTGAATTTTTGATATTGTAGTGAAGTAATCGGAGAAGTAATCAAAAACGGCTCAACGAAATAAAATTCAATTTTATTAAGCCCAAACTAGCCCCAAAACATTCGAGAAGTTAACCGTGATGAATATTAAAGAGTGGTATCGAGATTCTTAGATTATTGTGATACCAGTCGGTGCTATGGTTATCGAGTATCGTATCATATCGAGCCACAAATAGGTAGTTATTATTAACGATAACCTAAAAAATAGCCTAAAACTTGTAGAATTTTGCAATCACAAGGTATATTTCCCCGACCCAACATAGTACCAATACATCACTACATGGTTACATCACCTCGCTGACCGAGAAAATTCCACTAATTAAGCTTTAATACTCGATCACTAACACCCCCCTGGTTTACAAAATAAGATTAATTCCCTTGTAAAGAAAATACAGTGAGGTTAAGTTCAACATAATTATATTAATGAGTATATTGATTAACTTAGATCACCCACAATATTGTAGTGCAAACAAAACACTCTAATACACCGACTCACTAGGTACTCAAGAAACTTTGTCTGACATTGCTCTACCCCGTGCGGCGCACAGGCCAGCCCTATCCTGTTCAACAATCCGTATCTCACTGACCTATTCTTCTACACTCCACCTTTGACCTCAGTGGGCGCAAAGTGCCATCTATTGGCACACATTTCAAATAGTCCACAAGGTGTAACGCAGATGGTACAAACTCCGTGAAAATAACCAAATATTCTGTGATTTGTGGTTATACCTTTAAAATCCGCCAAAATTGATAAAATCTCTTTAAATAAAAGGCAGCCTTGCACCATCGTATTTATATTAAATAAAGATGTAAAATGTTACCTTTTGATGTAGGCGTAACCCATTCCTTAGTCTGCGATTTTTAGACGACCCCTAGATTTCAAAGCTACAAATTTGAGGGTGGGGACTAGTCTTAGATACAGATAAATAAGGTAATTCATTGGTTACATAAGAGTAAATACTATATAAGTGTATGTAAGACAAATTTTAATTTTAATGGCCTAACCATGAATATTTGACAAAAAATAATAAAAGAGGAATAAAGAATATCCATCCTTTGTAAATCCTATACCTGTCCAGTCTTTTTTGCTCATTTTATTTTCTGTCTTGGAAATTTAAACTAATTTTGAGTAAATTAGAGAAAATAAAAAATAACTTGTTTTTATCCTGCACAGTAATCTTCAAGTTAGTTTCATGACTTTTGAATTAATTTAATTACCAAAATCTAATTTATGACTTTATGTTAGCAATGAATGAACCCTAGGATTAAAAACACTTTTAAGGTGTGTATCATCTGACATCTCTTATTTCCCTCGAATACAGCAGGTGTTTCGGACAACAAAAGAAGTCTGGTTGCAGCGGTAGTGGATGCGGTCAGGAGATGGTTCCCCTTCAACCCCCCTCGGGGTTCTCAGATTGCCAGCAGGAGTTGTCAGAGGCGGAGTGCGACCGCAGGGAGACTGGGGTCTCGCTCCCCCTGTTCCGACACGAAGAGTTGGAGCAAGAGCTCTCCACGCTCGTCCACAGGTACACTTTGTGAGTCCCAACATACCACCTGAAATGTCCCAAGGGGGTTGCGCTTACTGGCAGAATTATCAAACCACAGACGTGATTTTTATCAGAATGTTTGGCTCTAATATGGGAGGTCTGGATTTGGCCCTTGTAGAGTGCACTGGATGGAGGGGTTTCCATATGCAGACTTGTGATTCAAACAATCCTATAAGACACATGGTAAAAGTTGGAAGACTTACAAACTCACTCAACTTTCCACAACATTATATTAGATATATATTTTTAAGCAGGGTCTTATTTTTATTTTCTTGAGGTATATAACGTGAACTTTCTGAAATTACATATTCAGCACACAAGAAATTTTATGAACAAGAGTGAAAGGGCCTACCAATTTTGCCAAGGTGTTTAAACGCATCTTCCAGAACTCTTTTATGTGCCACAATCAACAGTGATTACTTCCCCTCCAAAAGGAAGTTGTGTTACATATTTTTATCATTCAATGAAAACCCATCGAACTTGGCTGGTTTTGAACCCACGGACATTTGGTCCTGAGGCAATCACTTTAGCCCAAGACCATATCGGATTATAGGCATACACTAATTATTGAGATAATGTGTTAGGGATGAGGATTGTTGAATTTAAAGGTGTATCCACATTTGCACGAAGTAAAAGTGAAAAAAGCATTAAGGAAAAACCATCCCCAGTATATTCGACCAGGATTCAAACCATAATCTACTCGCCATTGGTAGGCCTGTCTATTGGGAGAATTATGCCTTAGACCATTCGAACATCGAAGTGGGTTGTGCCAGAAATAGTTACAATAAATAAATTACCAGAAAAATATAGATCCAAATGTTAATGTTTAAAACACAGCAGAATTTATTAGTTTTGATAACCATTAGGACACTTCTTCAAATGTATTGTCTCAAAAGTTATTGAAATGTGCACCTAAACTGTAAACATTTGGACTTGTTTTTTTTTTCTGAAAATTGTGTAGGCCTCACAGTTCCATCTTCTTTTAGATGTTTATTCAAGCCAGCCATTTGGTGTCAATTTTTCTTTTAATATAGATAGTGAGCCGTAACATGTGAGAGCCACTTCAGCAGTGTCAGCAGTGGACAGTACACAAAAACAATAAAAAAAAGGTTCATACAAATGTGTGTCTGATTTGACCTTGTGTTTTAGTCATGTTTGCACTAGAGTAGAGTGGTAGAGCTGCTTAACATTGCAGGAAGTGTTCAAAATGGCCACGTTCGGCCTGAATGCCTGAACCGCAATTGTATCATAGAATGCCACACACTTTCAGAAATACCAGGTATTTGTTGAAACCGTTGGCAGTATTTAAATTCTGGTAATGGGTGTTGAGTTTACAAACAATTTAGTTTCCAGTGGACCCACAAATAGAAATATAATGAATTTAAATCTGGAGTGTGTGCAGGCCAGCAAGTAGATCCTGCACGACATACTTTTTTTTTTAGTAAATTATTTGTTCAAGAAATTTCTATTTGGATAAAATGTGGCAGTGCAGATGCCTAGCACGATATCAAGTGGGACATCTTCCAATAGTCCATTCAATTGATTTTTTAATAAATTAACAGAAGAGTGACCTGTCAATCGCCCATCAAGAAAAACAGGTCCGATTAAATTGTCCCAAGTATTACTCGGCCATAGTTGTAAAATAATGTCAAATGAAACATGCTTGTATGGACTTTTTTTTTTGTCTCTTTTTCACCGCTGAAGTGGGTCCCACATTTTACTGTACTCTGTATATTAAGCTCTCTTATATTCAGTAGACATCAAAGGTTTTTTTTAAAAATTACTTGCTTTATTATTTTGACTAAAGAACCGGAACACAGAAAATAAATTATAGTTTATTATATTACAGATACCGAAGAAAACGTGATAAAGAAAAGCAAGACTATACAATTCATGTGTAGCAAGAACTTCAAAATTCAACAAGTGAACATGATGTGCCCTTCATTTTTTGAAATAAATGATTTAACATTTACATGGAGTTGTCAGAAATTTCTATCTTTCTTTCAAACATGTTTTTAACTCAACAATAAAATATTGAGTTATAACAATCAACAAAATGTTGCAGTTAAAGTGAAAGTTGAAGATTGAATTTTTAATGTTAAAACAAATTTTTTTGACTAAATTTATTTTGTCAAAAAAGAAAATCATATGAAGAAAATATTAATGGAGTGAAATATATGTTAAACAATAGTTTGTGTCTGCAAATAATTGTGGTCATGTTTTTACATTAATCTCTGACAACTCTGTGTAAAAATAACAAAGCGACAAATATTACAGAGTTATCTGTAAACAGCATGATTAGTGTCACTTCATCAACACATATCACAAAACAAAGAACTACCAAAAATATAAAGTGTGTTCTGTGCGAATAAAAAGACATTAGTGACATTTTCTAACAATCCAAAATCCAAAAATGTGCAGTGTCTATCAACCGATATTTAAGACAACTACACATTTTGTACAACCAATTTAAAACCAAAAGTATCTATTATAGTATAGTAATGTTGAGGATATTATGTAAATTTAATATTAAAATGTCTTAACGTTTAATGTATTTTTTCAAATAAAACGCAAGAATAAAATATTTTTCATGCGAAATAAAATTGTTTATTTTGTTAACAGTGTATATATTTCCTAGTGAATAAAACAAAAGTTCTTAGAACCAAATTAAGAGTATCTCACAGGGTATCACATTTCACATCATTAACAAAAGCAGCTCATGGGGAATGAAAAGGTGAGAGAAGGAGCCCAATTCCTTACGCATAAAATGATTTTTTTTAAATTACACGTTTTTTCCCCCACCAAATAGTGCTATCATTATGGTTACGTGAGCTAAAGATTTAATAAAAAGAAATGTATTATTCAGAAATAGCGTACCTGCATTTATTTCAGGGTTCCTACAGACATATGAAGCATGAATTTAAGGACATTTCAAGGACTTTTTTAAGCACTAAAACTGCTATTTCTCGTACTGCCAAAAGCTAAACACATTAATGGAAAAATAGAGTTATAGACTGTACCAAATTTTTAATAGATGGAAAACAATAACTTTTCTCTAAATTTAATAAACAAATAGGAATATAAAAATAGTAATCTAACTTTATTGCCACTTGCTTTACTCTCCTTGGTTTATTGATTAGTGTAATGATTCTAGATTCAGTATATATTTTAGTATGACTTGAACAGAAATTTAATCACTAAGGTGGATGGGAGATGAACTAATAGCTATCAGCGGGCCTTTTAGTGCAAATCTGTAATTATAAGTGCCTAAAGTGTTAATAAGTAGTCAAAAAATTTAAAATAATTATTACAAATTACGGTTTTAGAGCAACTTCATTAAGATTTTTAAATATTGGAAATTAAAGAAAACGACATTATTTCATCGACAGTAGCGCTAATGCATTTGTAAGAGAAGTTAACACTGTATCCCAACATATGGGCACGACTATCTTTAAGCTTGATAGTTCACGCCCTAGTGCATCTTAAATCATGGTTTTTACAGCCATTATTAACAACCATTTCAAAAATAAATTTTGAAACATGGAAATTCCAGGACTTTTCAAGGCCCAGAGCAATTTGAGGACTTTTCCAGGCCTTGAACAGAGACACATTAAATTCCAGGTCTATCAAGGACCGTATGAATCCTGTTATATGAAGGCAGAGTGTGAACCCATCATCATTTCAAGCCTAAGGCCAGGCCAGTTTAGTAAAATGCCTCCAGCTTCTTTTCCCCAATATTCATTTGTTTCCATTCTTTTGCTCTCACTTCCACACTTGATGTTTTTCAGCACCGCGTCTTACTACCTGTACATGTTATAATACGTGTACTAACTTTACGATGATAAAACTAGGGAGGAAGGTTGAATTTAACAGAAATGTACTCACGTTTGTGTGGTGGGAAAGTGGAAAACAATTTAGTGCAAAACAACCTCAGTACATCCGACCGAGATTTGAGTCTTAATCTCAATGTCATCGGCAGTCTAATCTACTGCTTGAGTGAAGCCTTAGACCATGTGGCAACCAGAGCAGGTTATACTTATCTGCTCCTTCCTTGCAGTCTTTATCCTACATAATTCTCTCCCAATAATCTCCTTGGGAATCTTTCTTTTTTTAAATCCATATTACATGATCTTTAGGAGTCTATAAAAGCTTCAATAATATTGTTGAAAATGTGACTAAAACATGTTAATATATTAGAGGTGTGCGAGGCCAAATCAAATCTTGGTGTACTTCGTATTCTATTCGAACACACATTTGGCTTTGGCCGCCATTCAAAGCTTCGTCTGTTATTCAAAGTCTAGTGATTATATTACACTTATATTTCATATCAAATAAGAGTGAACCAAAATTACCTCAAGAAATAAAATATATTTTTATCATTTTGAGTTTTAGAACAAGTTTGCTTTATTTTCTTGGTAGAACTGGGAAAATTTTGTTAACACTTTAAATTTCAAGACGGCCTTAACATTATTGGTACAAAGTGAAGACAAATTTATTCCTCTTGAAAGTGTTAATGAAAATAAATTAGTTATTTTTTTATCAATTTGTTTTATTACATTTTTTAAGTATTACTTGAATATTGAGAGAGAAAAAATCTAAAATTCACACATGAAGCCATTTCAAATGTTTAATACATGAATCAGTATATTCAATTCAAAGTCCTGCTAATGTGTAGGGGAGACTAATGGCAGAGTTGAGAGATAGTCGGGTGTATGTGCGAGGAACATGATATTCCTTAAAAAAAATGTTAGACTTAGAAATAGTGAGTACTTCTAGACAAAAAAAAAGGCTGTTTATTTTGATAAAATCTTGATTATATATAACTAAAAAGATAATTAAATAAAATCCACAAAAAATTGATTATTTTATACATATACATAAAGAATTAATTTATGAGTAAAATAATATCAAGGTCGTATTAATTCCAAGATTTGCTATAGGCGCATGTACTTTTAAAATCAGAACCATGTTTTTTTTTAGTAATTTACATGGCAAGATTTAAATAGATTTATAGAATCAAAAGTTTCTTTGTTGATTTGTAAGACAGAAAAATTAAATTTTTTGTAACATTGGACTTCACAAATTTGCACCCACCGAATTAACTTAGGCTCTTATTTTTCTAGAATGTTGTTCTTGTTTTCCATTTAACTCTTGTGTGTGAAAGGTTAGTGAAACACCATGCAGGGCAAATCCAATGATATTAAAGCAAATGCATTTATTTTTTTACTAAGTGAAGCTGTATGCATAAAAAAGTGTTTTAATATAAAGGTAACACGAATATAACATTTATATGGTGGCAGTAAACTACAAATATTAGTGTTAAAAAAATTATAATAAAGGAACTTGATAAAACTAAAGCAAAAGGAAAAATAAACTACGAAGAATAAATTTGATGAAAAAACCCCACCTAGGTAAAGAGGAAAGATGTGGTAAGAAACCAATGCACAAAGGTGACATCTTCCTTACTTCTGTTTTCTGTAGTAGAAGTCACACACACATTTTAACACAAATAAAATAATATTTTGGCATTATTGCCTTTATCAAACACAAAGAAAGAAGAGAGAGTACTCTAGACTCAAACATGGATTATTCCATTTTGAATTTAAAGAAAAGAATGCTGAAATATTCTATTTGTGTCAAAATGTGTGTGAGACTACTTTTACTATAGAATACAGAAGAAAGACAATCACACCTTTGTGCAATGAATTCATCCAACTTTTTCCTTTTTCCCTTGGTGGGCTTTCTTCATCAAATTTATTCTTAGTAGTTTATTTTCCATGTTTCTTTAGTTTTAACAATTTCCTTTACTATAAAATTATTTAGCCATTGGGCCACCTCTCTTTTAAACAGTGTTAAAAAAAATTAATATTTAGTTTAATGTTAGATAAATATACTCAATGCCAACATAATATTTTTAATCAACTTAAATAGAAAAATATTCAACCTTCGATTCAGATGAGAGAATATTTCCCATATTTGACTTGACTTCGCTTCAAACCAAAAAAGTGAACGTTGCACAGCCCTATAATATATATATTTTAAATAACAAGTCTTGCGAGGTAATGTAGATGTGCATTAATTATTAGCATATTGACTGGAAAATAAAGTTACACTCTGGAAGGCCTTATTTCATACCAGAACCCTATTGTGCATTAGTGTTTTGATAATATAAAAAACTTTCCCGACTGGTAACAGAAACTTTATCCTACCAAAATCAGGTTATAGGTATGGGTGTGAAACCATATAGGTATTAAAACAAATTTAATACACCCAACCAAGATTTAAGTTCAGCCCTCGGCAGTAAAATCTACTGTGAATGTGGCACCTCTGACCACTGAAGCTGTTTTCAAATGTTTAAATTAAAATATTGTATTCATCTGAATCTAAGATAAGGTTTTCCCCCCCAAATTTGTAGCTTCAAAATCTAGTTATCTTAAAATCGTAGACCAAGGATTGGGTTAGGCCTACAACAAAAGGTAACATTTTACATCTTTATTTAATATAAATACAATACTGCAAGGCCTTTTTTTACGGATTTTATCCATTTTCACATATTTTAAAGGTATAACACAGAACACACGATATTTGGTTATTTTCATGGATTTTTAAGCTTTTTTTAGGTTATCATTAAAAATCAACACCTAGTTGTGGCCCAATACAATGCTTGATGAATTTTATTTTGTGGTGTTTTTGATAACTTTTCCAAATACTTCACTAAGATATTAAAAAGTCAGACATTCGCAATAATCAAAATAAACTTAAAAACAAAAAATGAATCATCAAATTTTACATATTTAATTCCTAAAACTTTGCCTACATAGCTAGCGCTTATCAAGTAAGATGTGATGAAAACTAGAATCGATTTTAAATAAACAATCTATCATACGTAGAGTTTACTAGACAATTCTAGCAATGCCAAACTTTAGTTTTAATTCTTGAAACTCCACAAAATATCTAACTTTTGAATAATATCAAGTAAATTATTGTCTTTGATTAGATGTTCCTAGATCATCAGTTTCGAAATAAGAATAAAGATGCTTGTTTAATTATCACTAATTTTTTATGTTTGGCTGACATTTACAGTAGTTCACAGCAGTGTGTTTATCAGTTGGATATTTCAAAACATGTGTTTTATATTTTCCTTATATAAACAGTGTGTTGTATATTTATCATAAATCTTCCTATATAAATCTTTACTTTATTTTATTTTCTGTATATCATTGTGAAAGTGAAAGTGTCTTGTTTTAGAAACTAGCGTTAATGATTAAGTTCAATGTTCGTATTAAGGGGGAGTAGAGTATGAATGAGACTCTGATTTTCACTTATGTTTATCATTTGTATTTAACAAAATTAACTTCTCAATGTTTTTATGAAACTTTTTAAAATCAACCTTGTAATGGAAAAGCAATATTCGTGACAAAAAAAAATTTCCTTTGCAATTCTGTAGCACTAGTTAGGTTTTAAGTCAACATAGGTGTTTTGTTTTGTAAAGAAAAAGAATTTGTTAGCATTACAAAATATGTCTACCATAATTATTATTTTCTTCATTCATGATAAAGTAAACACCACTTTTAAAAATCTATCCAGAGCCAGAGAAAAACTGGGAGTGGTCTTAGATTCGGGCTAATACAGGTACAAGGGAAAGGAGGATAGAAGAGTGTGGCCTACATTATGTATGCCTTAAAGATCATCGCCTTAACATAACAAAACATATCCCAGCAGTTTTTGGGGCACCTCAGGCCTAATCTTTTGTAGAGGAAACTAAATACACCGACTGAACTACGACTAAAGAATGATTAGTTTTATCCAAATATGTTAAAAGATGTGTTCATTTGGAGCAGGGACCCTCAAATTAAAGATATTTGAGATTTGAATCAATCAAAACAAAAAGCTTCAAATGTTTTTTAATGTTCTATCCAAACAATTTATATTCCAAAATCACGCCAGGTGTGCAGCTGTTCCTCCTAGTATAAACCAAAATAGTTTATACCAAAAAATTTGTTTTATCCACATTGGTAATTCCCTATACAAAACCAAGTTTTAATTCTGTTAGTTTTGTTTTCGGTTTTTTCATTTTTATTAAAATAATTGTACATTTTTCATTGTACATGATTCTAGCATTCTAAAGAGAATGTTATGTTTCCTAGATTTGAGAAAACATGGATTCAACTAAACAGTCACTTCAATAAAGGAGACTTAGTTAATTTATGGATGCATTTATGTTGGATTAAATTTCTTGCACATAACAGGAATTAAGCTGAAATTGTATCTTTTACCTAGGTGAAATTCTAATCCTGGTCTTTCGGGACAGAGTTAAGAACATTGACAGCCGAGATTTATAACCAAATTCATGCCGATTATACTGGACTCTTCAAACCCCATGAGCTTCCTTCCACCTTAGTTCGAACCAACCAACCAATGGTCGGGGCCAGAGAATGAGGATGAAAGACCACCACTTTGGTAAATTCCCCATGACCAAGACATTTTGTTTCATACTAATCCCGTCTTGCACATTCTAATGTCTGCTCTTAAAACCGGGAGATATGCTGTATGTAAACATGTTCTGGGAAGACTCAGAGCCTCCTGTGGTTTCACAGAGGAAGTCGTCATCCTCTTCGTCTTGATTCTTGCCTTGGTGCTGCCGTTCCTCAGCCTCCACATGATCGGCATCCATATCTGTTTGCTCGTATTCACGATAGAAGGGGGATATATCCTTGCTTGACCTGAAAACATACACATTATTAACTAAAGGTATTAAAAGCTTTGAAAAACTCATAAGTTGAATAGAATGTTTATTAGCTTCAATGCTGACAACAAAATCTTTAAGGGCACCATTTTTTTAATAAATGTATTTTCAGTTTTATTCAATCAAAGCTGTTGTTTACCTTAGAATAGTAATGTTTATCACACAAAATTCACAATCTAGACAAATTAAACTCTAAACATTGTAGTGACTTTGTTTCATAATTGCTGACGAACATGATCTCCGTGGGGTTTAGAATGAAGGATGGGTGCTATTAATTTATTTCTAATGTATTGATTAATTTAATTAGTTCAATAGTTTTTTAGAGTTGATTTACTGATGCAAAGAAAACAATAGTAAAACTGATCAATCAGGTTTGTCTATACCGTGACTGTCATATTTTTCTATATTTCAGATGAGACTTTTGATTTCAAATAATTACTTTCACAGCAGTACCCACCTCGGTGGGGTAGTTAGCTAACACTAGTTTTGTGTTGAGCTTGACTAACGAGGACAGGGATGTTGAGGTTAGAATCTTGCTCGGGTGAACTGGGTATGTTTTTTTTCTAAATGGTTTTCCACTCTTCCTCCAAGCAAATGTGGGTTCACTTCCTCAATATTCAGCCTTACCAATTCCTAGCCCATTAGCATAATTATTACTTAAGCATATAACTCAAACGAGTAGTAAGGTTCAGTTAAGTTATTTGGTATTTGTAAATAATTATTTTACACTTTATATAGTTTATACTGCCATTTTGACAAAATTATGAATTACTTCCTCTATTACTAACTGTGTTCAATAGTCTATTATGTTCGCATTTGGTTAAGACAAGCCCATCTCGATCTCCTACGACAACATACATGTAAATAAAACATCGTCATGTGCAAAGGAATTAAAGTAAAAACTTCCAGTAAGTTTTACTTTGATCTGGTGAACAATTGTTTGTTTCAGTGCTTAAGATGGGGTTGTAGGGAACGTGAGGTAAGGTCAGTGAAAAACTTTTTTTGTTAAAATAAATAAAAGATTGATCCAGTAGAAACATAAAATTTACTTTTCTTTGCATGGTGACCTCAACAATTCTTAAAAACATTTGTCAAGAGTGTCCTGGAATTTAATTTGACTGCCGTTGATATCACAATGTGTAGAAATTTAAACTATCTTTTCTACTGGAAAAATATTTTATTTTGGCAAAAAGAAAAGTTTTGCTATAAAAACTGCAACTATGTTCCCTAAATCCCCACCTTAATTATATTCGTTTAATTCAAACCAGTCATTTAGATAACCCTAAAATTCTGTGGAAAATTCAATAAATAAATTGCATACTTTATGTTGGCAACATTCAACATTACTATTTTTTTCGTGTACCTAATTCTATGAACTATTTACAGCCATTCCGTTTGTTTATCTCGTTTATATAGATACAAGACGAACCAGGATTGCTCAGTGGTAGAGCCATAGGTCCTGGATTTAGTTTCCAGGTCTAGGATTTTCATTTTTCATTCGATTGATTTTATTCAGTTATCAGAACTGATCTTGTGTATTTAACCATCACATATCACATTGTGATTCACATGAATAAATAATAGTTATGTCCAGTCCACCTCATTACACCCTATCTCTTGCAGGTTCATTTTGATCCTCACATATATGTTTAGGTAATTTAGACCAATATTATTTATATTTATTTGAGGTCAGGCACAAAGCCTAATTATAGTTTTATTCCACTTAGGAAAATTACTATCCACAGCACTTTCACAAAAGCTCTAGCTTCAAAATGGCAACAAAAACCATGTGATTAATCTTGACGCAAACAAGTTCTTTACAATGGGGCATCCAGTAGTTGATAAACCTATTTAATTCAGTTAAATATTTTTAAATGTGATCAAATAATCATAAATTATTTATTATAAATTAAGAAAGCACAAGTATTTTCTTTTCCCCAATATGATGCCTTTGTTAAAAAGTATTTATATAAAAACTAAATTACAAATTATCAATAACATTCCAAAAGGAAGAATAATTAACTTTAATAGTTTAAAATTTTATTTCGGATAGAATAAAAAGAAATTATTGAGAATGATTAAATCATGTGAGAAAACTTAAGTTTACGTTATTTAAAATGTAAAATATAATACATAATTTAAAAACTTAACTTCTATAACAAAAGAGTGATCTTTCACAAGTGTTTGCAACCCAAGATCTAAACATTTGATTTTTCGACTGTCATTCGAATAAAAAACTATGGTGAACAACTCTACATTTTTTTTTAAATCCTCGAATCTTGAGGATTCAAGGGCAACATACCTAATTAAAAATTGTTAACCAAATTACCAAATTATCAAATTATATGTTTCTCAAAAGTAATCTTACTCTTGGAAATAACAATTAATTACACACACTCGTCAGTTTGGCAAATGAGATCATATCTACTTGCTTTTCAAGAAGGTAAGGGTCAAACGGAAAGAACGTGTCCAAGAACACTGTGCTCCTTGCGATGGCCACACCCTTATCATCCGTGTGTATGATGGGCATGGAATTGCGGGAGTTGTGTTCGATGATAGTATAACAATACGCCAGCTGGTAGGTCCTTGTCACAGCAGCGAAGTTACGTACCACCACTGGGAGACATACCCTGAGAGGATTCAGACGACATGTCACAATCTGTGCCATGTTCAAGCTCTGCATGAACGTCAGGTCTGAAACAACATCAACAAACTATATTGGATTCGTGAAGCCTCAAAACTTACTTGGCTTCAAAACAATTACCAGCTTCAACTTGGCTTGAAAAAAATTCCCGGCTTCGATGATTACAAAGCTTTGCCAATAAAAATATTGACAGCTAAAATACTCAACTTATGGTCAGTTAAAGCCATTCTAAGATGTTATATACACAGCAAATTAATAACCTCATGGGGAAAATCTGAACTGGAACCCTGTAGCATCAACAGCGTTCTTGGTGATCGTTAATAAACAATAATTGAACTGTAAGTTGTAACTTTTATTAATCAAATACAAATGAATTACAAAAAATTGTGCAATAAAACCTTTTCCAAAAGTATAAAACATCTATCAACATATGTTGACTTAAATTCGCTTTCGATAATATTTCTTATATTCAATTTGAGTTGCATTTGTGTGGAGAGAGATAATAAAAACCATTTAGGAAAAGCCGACCCTCCAATCATTGGCAGTCTAGTCTTTCTCAAATGTGATACCTTAGACCAGGGGTCGGCAACCTATGGCACATGTGCCAAGCAGAATGATTTTCAATGACCTGCTGAGCGATTTGAATAGAAATAATATAAAACCTTTATTTTTAATAAAACAATTGATGTAGTAAAGTTAATATCATATTTTAAGTTTCAATGATTCAGTTTTTTTGTTTCAAAATTTCAAAATAATGTCTTCAGAACTTCAATTTTGCAAAATGCATTTGTAACTTTTGTATTTATTCTGATTTGTACTAAAATATTACATATTCAAGAAACAGTAGTTATTTAATATATTAATTAGAATCATGTTGTTACATTTACATATTACAAGATCAACTTAAATTTTGTTTTATTGGTTGTACTAAATAACTAGTGTGAAAATATGAACGATTTGGATGGACTTAGATTGGTTGGCACGCTGAGTGACTTTGCAATATTACCTCGGCACAACAATACTAAAGGGTTGCCAAGCCCTACCTTAAAACATTCACTGATAAAAAAAAGGGGGGTAGGGGAGGGTTTCTCAAATAATGTATTTATTTGGTATAGAGCACTAGGCTAAATCATGGTTTAAATTAAGAGGGATAGCCAGCACACTTACCTAGGTGATACTGGAGTAGAAATCAGTCTACTCTCATGACCTGATGAAGCTGTCTGTGACAGTGAAAGCTTGTCCTTAAAAATGTGTTTGTGTGTTTTTTAGTGTTATATCTAAACAATTTCTACTCCAGTATCACCTAGGTAAATGTGCTGGCTATCCCTCCTAATTTAAACCATCAAATAATGTATTGCGTTATTAGTACAACATTATCTTGGGCTAGCAGATGTTTGAATCCAAAATGCAGTGCTCCATCTGGGGTAAAAAGCATAAAGGGTGTGAGTGAACGGAATGAAAGGGGGTACAAATTTCAAACACTTGACTCACCTTTCTTTGATTGGACCAAATCTCCGTGCCTGAAGGCCACGACGTAGAAAAGGGCCTGGCAGACAGAATAGAAGACGGTGTGCACACGTATGTCAGAATTTGCACACTCTAAACTATCTTGACTCTGGATGTACTTGTGAATCCACGCCGCCATCTCGGCCAGCGTAAACTTCAACACGCTGTAACAATCCATTCTTGTGTGTCAGTAAATATGGCAACAATGTCTTGACATAAAACCTTTTATTTTACATCCATTATTGTTTCCAGCCTCTGGTCTGGGTCAGTTTTTTCTATTCAAGCCATGTATCTTCCCCTACCGGCTTGCTAGGCCTGATGTAGCTTCACATGGCTTATAATATAACTTGAGACTAGGACAGGTGCAACATTCAGTCCTTGGCTGTATATTCATCACTGTGAAAGGGTAAACCCACATTTCACCAATGATAAATTTTTCGGCCATGCCAGGAATTTAACCTAGGACCCTTAGTTTAGTAGAAAGCCATTGATAAGGTGAAATAAAACTTAAAAGCTTGTGTAAATATAAGATATTCTCAATTCAATATCGAATTAAAGTTTTTGCTCTCAGTCTTAAATAGCTTACAAAGCAAATGTTTTTATACAATTTTATTTATATCACATGATTACTTATATCATCGACACTATAGTTATATAATACTTAGCACTGCATCTTACTACCTGTTCGGGTTACACGCTTTGTACTAAATATACTAATGGGTTAGGCATCAGGAAGGTTGAATATAGAGGAAGTGACCCAAAATTTGTGTAGAGGTAGAAAGTAAAACCATTTAGGAAAAAAACACCCCCAGTTCACCCGAATGAGATTTGAATCTCCATCTACCTGTCCTGGTTGGCAGTTTAGCTCAACAGGAAACTAGCGCGTCAGCTAACTTCGCTACCAAGGCAGGTCTATACTTATGAGATTTTGCACTGAAGACAGGGTGCGAAGCTTCTACTTGACTTTGCTTCAATATCAGCTCAGACTAAGCCTAAGAAAAATTCTGGTTAGAATATTACAAAGCTTTGGCAATAAAAAAATTGAGCGTTAAAATACTTTTGTTGGATTATATTCATTCTGAGCTGTTTGTACATTACAAATTAATATTCATTTGGAAAAAAACTAGAGTAATTTTTTTTAGCTTACTACCGGTTCAAGTAAACTCATATGCACTAATTATCCCAATGAATTAGGAATGGGAAAGGTTGAATTTATAGCAAGTGTACCCGCATTTACATGGAGGGAGTGTGGAAAAAAAAAATTTAGACCACTGTCAGTACACCTGACCAGGATTAGAACCCCAGCCTTCCTATCATCGACAGTCTAATCTAACAGGACAGTGATGACTTAGACCATGCAACCACCAAATCAGCTTGATGTAATTGACTTTGAAAGTTGTGATAAACTATTTTAAAATAAAATAAAATGTTACAAACAATTGGCAAAAAAGTTTCTGAATAATTTTAATGAATAAAGTTGTAGAATAACGATATTTTTTCAAGCATAAAACTAACAAAAAATATTCTAGCTTTGATTCGGTTTTAGAATATTATATTTATTTTATTAGAGTTCGCTTTGAAATTAAAAAAAGAACTTCGCACAACCCTACAATGAAGATAAAGATTTCTTCTCTCTCCCCCTTTTTCCCTAGTGGTTCACATTTCATCGCCCCTCCCCCAATCCAAAATTTAGGGAAGGAGACATCCTCCTGTCCTCCCCCAAATTTTATTGGCCTATACATAATTTTTATTTATATTATTTATTTGAGTTATTTAACATGCACTTTCTTAACCAACTGTTTATAGCAGCAAACGAGAATTTCTATGAGCAAGAGTGAAAGGGCTTACCAATTTTGACTGCAAAGATATTTTCACATACCTACCAGGGTTCTTTTACATGCCACAATTAACACGAGACAGATGGCTTTATTTTCCTTCCAAAGAAAGTTGTGCAATGAATTTTTATCACTTAAGAAAAATCTGTTGACCCCGGCTGGGTTTGAACCCACAAACATCGGACCTGGGCGAGGACTTTACTAAACATAAATTCATGTTCTTACTTGTTTGTGATGTAAGTTGCCCGAGAGAGCAAACTGCCAGTGTACGATGCCGCAGCTTGCCTGATGACGGGGGGCACATGCGGTGAGGTCACCTTGCGCCATAGGGCATTTAGGAACGCTTCTCCGAGTACAGGTTTGAAACTGCATAGGTAGAACATGAGGAACTGCACATGACATGTAGCGTGCGTCGGTAGAATAACATGTTCGAACGTGTGCAGCATTAAAATATATGTGGACTTTATGCCGTCCCAATCCAGACACTGAGAACGCAGGTAGCGGAACATCATGGCCAGCAAGGTGTCTAATGTGTGTGCGAGTGAACGCTCAGATAATACATCCTCCATATCGAACATGTCCCTTTCTTGAGAGAGTTCCAGGACTGAACGTGGAGTGTTCACATCCAAGGCGACCAACCTGTGCAAAAGAGGAAACTATAACATTAGCAGCACAGCTATACTTGCAACTAGGACACCAAAATATAAAGTCTAAATATTTCTACGGGTGAGACAAGTGAGACAAAATGTTATCCTTGTGACCAGAAGGCTGTTCCCAGGCAGAAGTCGCATAGTACAGTCACATAATGTGGATGTGTAAAATTTGGAAAATTTATAAACTTTGATTTTGTTTTGAAAATTAGGAAGTTTCTTAACTAATATGAATATTGACAACTAAAATGCTTGTTTATGTTTAATTATGACCCTTTTGAGGTGGTGTGTTCACTCGACTTACTGTGAAAGGTAGCAAGCTTCTGATGACAGATTACACTATGGTGAAGCTTTTAAGAAGAGATCATTTTAAGGGTATGCGAAGTTTCTAAACTTTGACTTGGCTTCAAAACAAATATCAGCTTCAACTTAGCCACATACACACACACACACACACACACACACACATACATACATAAAAACAGCTAAGAGACAAAAATTAAAAGATTCATTATTAAGAATAATGAGAGCGAAAATATTCCATTTATGGTCAATTATTGCCATTTTGTAATGTTATAAGCAGAATAAATCGATAGTCATATAAAATGTTAAGTCATTGAATTGTAAGTTGTGATAGCTTGATCTATTATACTAGAACGAAATATTACAAACAATTGTGTAATACTAAACTGGCCCGGTCACAAACTGGAAACAGTTGATGATGATGATGATGATGATGATGATGATGATGATGTGCAATAAAACTTTTTCAAGTTACCTATTTAAGTGAATTAAGTTAGATAAATAACCCCAATATATATTTTTTGAACAAAAAACAACTAACCAAAAATATTCGAACTTTCATTCAGCTTCAAGAATATTTCATATACGATTCGAGTTTGCTTCAAATTTAAAAAGTGGACTTCGCACACCTCTAGGCCATTGTGTATTCAGTCAAGGTAATCCTGGTACCATTCATGTAGATATTCATACGATTTTATATTAAACGTATAGTTGAATTGTTTCTTTTGATGATAGCTTGATTTAACAGCTTTGAATGAAATACAAAAAAACCATTTATGCAACAAAATATTTTCCAACTTATTTTCGTGGATAGTTTGTAAAGTTATAATGACAAAATAATATTTGAGCTCAAATTCAACTTTTGATAATATTTATATGTTTTCTTGGGGTTTGTTTTGAATTGAAAAGTGGGCTTTGAATACCGCTAATAACTAAACTATGCTTGCTGGCTTTCTGATCTCAGCAATCTGTTCGCAAGTAAGGGTGTACCCTAACAATACTCTCTAAAGTAGAGTTGGGTCAAACTCACTATTTTACTAATCCAAATCTTCAATTCAACACCCAATCATCATCATCTGTTTCCAGCCTGTGGCCAAGTCAGTTTGATAAAATGCCTCTGTCTTTCTCTATTCTTCCACTATTCGTCTCCTCTCACGTGCATACTTTCTCTTTTCTGTTCCTTTCATCTGTCTTGGCCTCCTTTGCGCTATTTTTACTACATACTTCATTTACACAATATTTTTTTGGCATCCTCTTCTTCTTCATCCTTATCACATGCCCATCCATACCCTCTCAGTCTTGCTTCCTCTAATATCTCATGTACTCCCTGTACCTCTACTCTTTACCAGATAATTTAATTCCTAATCTTGTTTCTCCTTGTGACAGCTAGCATGCTCATCACAACTTCATTCCCATGACCTCCACTTTCCTAGTCTCTCTTACATTCAATGTCCATGTTTATGCTGCATATGTGACAATGGGTACAAAGTACGTCCTGTACCACTTCCTACACTTCAAGGGAACTTCTCTTCTCCATAGCAGGTCTCTCACACACCTGTAGAACAACTCTCCCTGCTGTTCTCGTCTCATTACATCCTCTCTACTACCACCTTACGCCTCAATAAAATCCCAAATCCCAAATCTGAATTTTAGAATAATTATGAACATAAAGAGGATTATAATAGAATAAGAGAAAATACAAAGAGGAAGCAAATGCTAATATTATTTCTTATAAGTAGTTCATTTTCACATTCATAAATTTATATTATAGCCTAAGTGCTAAATTACTGGTCTGGGAAATGGTTGTTCAGTTCATCCTATAATAGGTTCTGAACCACCAATAAGCAGTATTAAAGCTCAAACAAATTTAGCTCGAGAGATTGAAAAAATAAAAAAAAATAGGATTTGAGTGATAAATCGAAAATTTTCTCAAATCTTGAATGTCCCCAGCCTTTCTTTAAGGAGCGATCCGCAGAATGTGAATTATTGTTGTTCTAGTGTTCAAAATTAATTCTAAAAGGCAGTCAAATCAACAGACACTGACCTGTTAATAATGAGCGTGTACAAATCTTGACTAAGAGCAGGTTCATAATCTATAATCTGGAACAGGTTGTAGAGAAAACACTCCTGGATGTGCGAGTCCACCTTAAGATAGGGGAACCGGCTTACAATGGATTGCAGCAGGAGCTCCCTTGACCTTGAACAGTGTATTATAACAGTTAGTACACTTGAATAAAAATAAATGTTTATCTTTTGCTGTATTTGTGTTTCAATATTAATGAAAGAAAACTAACTCAGGCGGTTGACATTAGTAAACCTGAGTTCTTATCATTAATTTATGAGTCTGTGTAAAAATATCTTAAAATATACACATAAGATAGAAGTGTCAAACTCAATTCCTCAATACCATACCTAGATTCGTGCAAGTATTTAAAGGTGTGAGAATCAATTTTAATACAGCTTTTTATAACTCAATTCTTAGCTCCCAAATCCTAAAGAGTGAAAGTTTTACTACATAAATAAACAGAAATATTTAATATTTTGTAATTTTTTTATTTGTCACATTATGGAAAGTGTGAGAAGCATCGAAACAAACGTCAGCTTTGACAAAAAATTGCTGCTTCAACAATCAGGAAGCTTCACCAGTAAATATATTGACAGCTAAGATTTATGGTCATTTATTGCCATCATAAGCTGTTATGTATATTGCAAAGTAATATTCTTATGGATAAAACTCAAGCAAGTGACTTCTAAGTTGTGATAGTAGCTTAATTTATCATATTTAAACATCGAAATTATATATAAATAACCAGAATAAAATATTATTTGATCATACAACTAAAAAAAATGTCAAATTTTGATTCGGCTTCAAGAATACTTAATATATTTAATTTGGGTTTATATAGAATTGAAAAAGTGATGTCACACACCCCTATTTTAATATGAGGTTGGATGATATAAATAGAATGAAATCATTAATGTTAAGGAATCAAAGTTAGGAGAAACAAGAATGGTAAAATTTATTATAAACGACATCAAAAATCATGACATTAAGATCGATTCTTGAATAATTCAATACTAGTACACTTAAGAGGAATTAAGTTTGAAACTTTTAGAACTAATAATCCACGGGTAATTATGATAAAAGCTCTCTTACATTGGGACTACTTGAAGCAAGACACACAAGGCCTTGTGAACATGTTGGTAATACTGTTTTTCTGCTTCGGGCGGATCGTTATCCTCCCACTCCTTGTCACCAAATGCTGCAAATACACCAGAAAAAAATGAGTCATTACTAAGGCTGTGCAGAGTTTTGTGTTAGAGCTAGACGGGTGGGATTGGCTATTTCTCTGCAAATTTTTGGGCAGGGAAACAAAGTGTGTGCTGTGTGTTTCAGCAGGTATTGCTGACTCATCACTGTTTGAGCTGTTTCACACTAGGCAATTATCACTCGTCAACTATCGCCGTCAACACTTGCTGAGCCGTCTTACACGAGGCAACTACCGCCGGTCAAATATCGCTCTGATAATTAACATAGAGGTAGATTGGAGGTTTCACGTGAAGCAACTGAGTTGCACACCCCATCAACACTCACTAATTAGTTGCTCACTATTGGCGATTTTTGGAATAGTTGCCCATCAAGACAACGATCGCACACATGGCGTCTGCTTGGTTGATTGTGTGATTGTGTGGTTTAATTCACACAGGGAAACAATCGCCAGCCAGTACCCCAAGTGGTGCCAATCTCCAAACACCTGTTGACATTTATTCGTCTTACAGAGGTTATCTGGTTTTCTATTGTCGGCCTGTTTTTGACTGCATAGTCAAATCTTGTGCAGTGATTTTGTAATGATTTTACCAGGATTATTAAACTGTTATGATTTTATATCTTTAGTGGAACAGAGACTGGCTATTTGGAACTTATCAGAGGATGATTTCTCAAACAGGATAGTAGACAGGGTGGCCTGGGAAGATTTCATCAAATTTGATCCGGGATTAACAAAAGGATGCTTGGTAAGTGTCTACCTTCAGAATTTCTTCTTGTCATTATTTCCAAGAAATTCATCAAAAGACGTCGATGACACTGAAAAATACTTAAAATATGTATTGTAATTTAATCAAAGATATTTATAACTAATAGAGAAGAAATACATTTACAACTGCTCACTAACATATGGATACTCATAAAATATCCGAACTCGTCAAGTGTGACTTTTCCAGTGCTCGTGCTTTGTTTTGTCAAAGCCTTGATTAATACATCGGCTGGCATATTCTCCGATGCCACATGTCCCAGCACTAGTTGACTCGATTTGACAGTCTCCTGCACAAAGTGGTGACAAACATCAATGTGTTAGGTTTGTGCATGGAAGACTGGATTGGTTGCCAGCTTCTGCACCCCGATGTTGTCATTGAGCAGTTTAAGTGGTCCAAATACCTCCTTTTCAAGCTCGAGCAGGAAATGCTGAAGGTGAATGGCTTTCTTGGCTGCTCCACTCAAGGCCATGTATTTGGCCTCTGTGGTAGATAACGCAACAGTCTGTTGCTTCCTCAAATCCCAGGCAATTGCACCTCCATTCATGATGAAAGCATATCCTGTAAAGGAACGCCGGTCATCATGCGATCCTCCCCAGTCAACATCTATGTATCCCATCAACGAGCTTTCTCCAAGCTTGTATGAGATTCCCAGGTCAGCAGTACCTTTGAGGTACCAAAATACCCTCTTTGCTGCGCCCCAATGAGTACTGTTGAAACAGTTGTTGAATTGACTTAAAACACTTGCTGTGTGAGCTATGTCTGGACGTGTAGCCACTGACAAATACAACAAGCAACCAACTAGTTCTCGGTATGGGGGTTTCTCACCATCTGAAGTTTGACCATGCCTCACCCTTTGCCAGCTTCGTCCCAAAGTCTAGAGGGGTTGAAACAGCCTTGCAATCCGACATACCGAAGCGTTGAAGGATGTCTTTGATGTATGTCCTTTGACTTGCAAATATTCCATCGCCGTTTCTGGAGAAATCCATCCCAAAACAGCGCTTTAGGTCATCCAGATCCTTCATCTCAAACATCTTTCCAAGTGTGTCTCCAAAACTGGTAGTTTCTTCGGGGTCACAGCATTTTATCAGAATGTCGTTGACGTGTATGATGATCATGATCTCTTCGTTCCAATGCCGTATGTAAACACACAAGCTCTCAATGTTGGGAACACCCATTAGAATGGCGTCAACGTATATGATGATCATGATCTCTTCGTTCTAATGCCTTATGTAAACACACAAGCTCTCAATGGTGGGAACACCCATTAGAATGGTGTCGACGTATATGAGGATCATGATCTCTTCCAATGCCTTATGTAAACACACGAGCTCTCAATGGTAGGTACGCCCATGGTATGCAACTCTCTATCTAGACGTCTGTTCCAAGCATGACCAGCTTGTTTTAGGCCGTACAGAGCCTTCAGACCTTGTCACCTACTGCTAACTCGTCTAATGTGGCCCTCACCTTGTGGACAGTTTTCTCCTTGCGTCCTCCCTTCCTCGTTATGTGCTCTAGGACCTGTTCAAACTGATCTGGTACCTCCATGTATACTCCTCATCCAGTTTCCCATGCTGTTTCCATGTCATACTGGTGTATGTGCATATTATTCCGGGGTGCAAATGCAAAAACCGACCATGTTGAATCTAGGTGTGTGAATGGCGCATACATCTTGTGAAAATCTCTGTCATACTGTTGAGCATATCCCTTCGCCACTATCCTGGCTTTGCGCTTCTCTAAAACGCTGTTTGTCCTGTAATTATTTCGTAACACGAAACGACTGCTGATCACCCTTGACGCTTTAGACCAGTCCACCAGATCCCACATGTCCTTTGCGAGAATTGACTCCACTTCATTAGCCATGGCTGTCATCCATTCAGTTGAATCCCAACTTGTCATTGCTTGAGCAACTGGAACTTCACTCAGAAAAACGAAGTCATTCTTGATTACGTGATTCACCATTGCATAGACTCTTGGAGGGTTGGTTCCCAATACCCTTGGCCTTCCTAGACCTCTTCTTACAGCGTTCAATGGTTCATTTAGGAGAAATCTTTATACTCGTTACATGCCTCTGGTAATGGCTCTTCAATTGTATGATTCAATTCTTGATTGTTAGAGAGGTTGATCATGATGTGTTGATCTTCATTCTCTGTGGCGTTAACATCGACTGGTGAACTTGACAAATTTGGGGACTTGTCGTCCTGCGGTAGAAAGTCCTCCCAGCTCTTAGCTGACTGGATTGGAGTCCTATCAATGAAAATCGCATCTCTGGATAACTCAATCTTCCTCTGCTCCAGTAGCCATACCCTGTACCCCTTTGACTGAGTTATAACCCACAAAGATGCCTTTCTTCGATCGTACTTCCAACTTTCACTTGCCCCGGGCATTCTGTCCATGACAAAGACTTCGCTCCCAAAGATTCTAAAGCTGTACAAGTCTAGTGATTTCCCGAACCAAACCTCGTACAGGGTTCTTCCTTTTAGTTTACTTGTTGGTGACCTATCGCACATGAAGTTTGCAGTGTTGACGCCCTCAGCCCAAAAAGTCAGTGACGATAGTCTGGACTGAATTGGAAGGTAACGTGCCATTTCCATCAGAGTGCTGTCTTCTTTCTGTGTGAACCGACTCACATTGGACCAAAGATGTCAGAATGTATGAACTCGCCCAGTCCCGACACTCTCTCCGAAACCTTTGGAAATTGAGTGTGACACATGTTCCCTTGGAGACAAACGCTGCAATGAAAATCTTCGTTGATGTCCTCGACAATGATTCCTCGAATAAACCCTGTCTTAATTGCCTCGCTGAGTGATGCGACACTAATATTTCCCATGCAAGCATGCCAATCCACAATGGAATTCTTCCTTGGACTAATAAATAGTAGCTTCATCTGGGCCTGAGATTTTCCTGCATTCCTGGCCTGTTAACTTTGGGGTTAGCGTGAGCACAAAACGATGAGGTCGGATAAGACAAACAACTGAAAAGTGAAAGTGCATGATTGGTTAACTCTTGATACTCGCGGTACTGCAGTGCCTTTCGTGATTGGTACAGTGGTTGGATCGTGCATTTTAGTAAGTGACTCCAACAGAGTCTGTGATGAATGTGCGAAAATTGTCAGCTACATATGAATGATTGATTAAGATCAGGAGCTATCAAAAACACAGCCATCTTCAACTCGGTAAGGCTTTATGCCGCCAAAAGTATAATGACAACTATACAAATGCACACATCATAATGGATTAGCAAAGCTATTGTATTTGAAGAATTCAAAGAATATGATATTTAGATGTGGCTTTAACCGTAAATTTTATCAAATATAATAACTTGGTTATTTAATCCATCAGCAGTTCAGTCCATTGCGAGGCTGACAAATTAGACCAGGCAAATTATGGCCAGTCACATATTTTTACATGGCCCGCAAGCTATAACTTTTTTTGTATATAAAAAAGCTAAATATACCAGGATTTAAAAATATATTCTTACAGAAGAATATAACAATTCTATTAAACACATCACTAAACATTTTCAAGTAGTTTTAAGAATCTCTTTAACAACTAAATTCACACATAATATTAAAATGACACACGAAAAAAATTGCAAACATCTCATTAATTTCTGTTTTATTGAAGAACCACATATTTATTCTTTTATATTGTCTACATAATTTTCTTTTTTTGTATAATAAAGTGCGTATACTGAAAAATATTATTTCAATTGGCTGCCCATCCTTATTTTTAAATTCTCAATGTGACCATTTAGCAAAAACATTTGACGAGGCCTGCTTTAGACTATAAAATTATGATTAAACAAACCATTGGTGAACTGCAAGACCAGAGAATCAAGAACTCCAACAGTGTAGTAGTTGTGAGCAGACACCAAATCCACCAATAGCCCTTGGTAGAGCTCCACCAGCTTTGGGCTGCGTTTCACCCATGGTACTCTCTGCAACATATAAGTTCTAGCGCATCAATTTACTGCCGCAAGGTTGAAATAGTATAACAATAAGAGTTTCTTGATACAGTAACTTAGAAGCTTGCCTTAGTGTGAAAATCGGTGTATGCGAAGTACAATTTTTAAATTTGAAACAAACTCAAAGTGACTATATGAAATATTCTTGAAGCTTAATCGAAGTTAAACATTTAAGTTTTATTCTGATAAATTAAGTTCCTATCACAAATTATAATTAATTCAGATTTTAACCATATGAATATTGATTTGTAATCTACACAACAGCTCAGAATGGCAATAGTTGTCTATAGATAAATTATTTAGCTGTAGATTTTTTTATTGGCAAAGCTTTGTAAATGTCAAAGCTGGAATTATTATTATTATTATTATTATTATTATTATTATTATTAGCACCGCGTCTTACTACCCGTTCGGGTTATACGCACTTACGCTAATGTGTAATGGTAGGGTGACTGTGAGATGAAATGGAGGACCTTCAGTTTAACGTGGAATCCGAACCACGGTGGAGGCCTGGCATTCCCCACATTCACAAGATGTCTTGTCAGAGGTGAAGGAGGGGTTTGGTAATCAGATAAATCTTTGCCGGGACCAAGGATTGAACCCCGGCCGCCAGCACAGAAGTCTGACACCTTACCCCTAGACCGCCAGGTCACAATGCTGGAATTGTTTTTAAGCACAGCTAAAGCTTATTTATATTTGTTTCAAAACCAAGTTGAAGTTTTAAAGCTTCACACATCCTAATGTACAGAATAAGAAAGTAAGTATGGTATGTATGTAGCGATATATAGGATCCTTTAGTAATTCCTTCAAAACAAATAAAATCTTTATTTTGTTATTTTATAAATAACCAACTTTAGAAAGAAAGTCATAGACTAAGATTGTTTAGGCCTTAAACCAATTTGTGACATCATGAAAATTAGTCTAATCATTTTTGACAATTTAAATTTATTTTAGTTCTTTAAGCTACTAGAAATATTTTAACAACACGTCTCACTACCGTCTCAGGTTACAAACACATGTACTTACTACGCTAATGTGTAAGGATGAGGAAGGTTGAATTTAGATAAAGTTCACCTGCATTTGCATGAAGGGGTTGGAAAATTAGGGAAAAAGCCCCTTAATACACTTGAACAAGAATCTAACATGAATTTCATCATCAATAGTCAAGTATATTGTGAGCACGATGCCTTAGACGAAACGGGTCTAAAAATGGTTGTTGAATAAAAAAGATTAATTTGGAGCCTAATTTGTTTATTTTTAATTAGTATGTCAATGTTTTAACATCATGGTAAACAACAACTAAATATACGGGTGAGGGTGGTTTAGAAGAAGTGCACCCACATTTGAATCCATAGAGGATGAGAAAACAACCAAAAGTGAACCCAAGCAAGATTCTAATCTTGACCTCTTCATAACCAGTAATCCAGCCCATTGCAAGCTTGATAAATTAAACCCAGGGTGCGCAACCCTTTTGCCAATCACCACATGTAGTGGATTGGCCATTAAAGTGTGACAAATTTTAGTTTGCCAGCTCTCACAGTAAAATTTACATTTTCGTGATTGTAACTTGATATTTCCCACATATCATTGGAAGCATTCAGCTTTTTGAATGAGTCATAGACTTAACACTGCCATCCAATACTTCCCTCCACTCCCTCTACCAACACTCAGTTTCATCCCTGCATTCAGACCAAAGGATTGTCAAATGTCTCTCTAAATTGTCTTACGTTTTCAATACAAACACTTTTTATCATTTTTACAGTAGCCCCATGACTTCTTTGGTGTTGACTGACAGCTCACAGCTGAGAGCTGGCGGCTTTGAAAAGTTACCAGACCAAATTATGTATTCCTATGCCGAACCATATGATCTGCAAAAACATGTGTTTAGCAGCTGTCATTTCTGACACTCAAAATGTAGGTATAACCCTAAATGTTAACTGTCAGAAGTTAGCTGTGAGCTGTCAGTCAGCACCAAAGAAGCCATGGGGATACTGTATCTTCTAACGCAGTTGTAACTGAGTAGTTAATGAGTACGTCTTGAATAAACTTGTTCTAACAGAGTAAAATTTTAAACGTTCGTTTGGGCAATAGGTATAGTTTCTCCCTTTTTATAGTGTGTGGCAAATTTCACTTCTCATTCGCCCACAACTCTGGTTACATTAAAAAATATGTTACCCACCTCTGCCTTAAGCTATGTGACCACCAGTATGTGTAAAATCATTGGTGTGATATTTAAAACCGGTGACAAAAAAAATAACTTAAATAGTAAATGCAGCGTGTTCTTGCTAATCCGAACCTGTGCTAGTCCGAATCTCCCCTAGTTTTGTCCATGCAAACCCTATTTTCTTTTTATCAACGTGTCTTATATCTATGAACTAATTACACTGATGTGTTAGGGATTAGGAAGGTAAAATTTTAGAGGAAGTGGACCCACATTTGCGTGGAGGGAAAGTGGTAAGCCGTTTAGGAAAAACCATCAGTACACCGAACCGGGATAGAACCCCAATCTCCCCGCCATTGGTAGTCTAGTCTATTGCAAGAATAGTGCCTTAGACCATGCGGCCACTGAAGCAGGTCCAAACATTACTCTCGGCCACAATGGTCTTTTTCTCTTTTCATCTAAATGTGACAATTTGATTTTGATGTCTTGCTTTTGTTTAAAATGAATTTATTGTGTAATGTTGTTGAACATAAAAAAAACATAACAAATTATGGATAATCAGAAATGTGTGAATGTGATTTTAGAAAGATCTGAGGAAGGTGAAACATTAATAAAACTAGTTCCGAGGATCATTGTGGGTAGGTGGGGGAATACACCATTTTAGATATAAAAACATAAATGCCAGTAAGATACGGGAATGTGTTACAAAGCCAAATTAATAAAACACATAGGAATTCATTTATTTATTAATACAATTGTTAAATAATGTCGTACAAAGTTTTTTTACCATCCTTTGATAGTCGGAACTATTTGATAATCCAAACATCTCTAGAAATGTCAGGCTTGAATTATCAAGACCATGCTGTACTCAAGAGAATGGGTATTTCAGAAGCCAAGGGTGTAATAGGACTAAGTGAAAATATGTTGAACGGTAAAAAACAAAAACTCACCAAGAGAGCACGGACAAAATGATGCAGACTTTCATCTACTAGCGAGATGCATTTCCGTGCCTCCTGAAGCAGAGGTTGTAAGTCATCATCCTATAAAAAAAAGTGCTAGTTAAATAGTTGTATATAACTTTAAACTATGACAGGCTTAGCCAGCCGGTAGTGGAAAAATATATATGACTAATTTAAAAAAAAATGATCCAGGCCTTAGACTAGAAAGAGTACCATAATTGATGTATAAAAAAAGTAAGATGCCCTCAATGTTATTTTATATCTAGCATATACATTAGTGCACTCTTCATTGTGAAATTTATAGCATATAAATGATATTAAGAAGTGAAGGTTTGGCCTACACTTAGTTTAACCTGAAAGGTATCAGTCTTACCTTGATTGAGTTATTCATTAATTAAACTCGGAGCAAGTTTCATAGTAAAATTAGTATGCCTCAAGTGCTGCGCTAATAGTAAATACAGGATGACACCTACCTAGACCATTCCATTCAAGTTTAAATAAGTGTCCTCCTGTATTCAGTATAACGTTGCACTTGAGCCGTATTTAGTCTGACTATGAAATTAGCCCTGTGTGTCTATCATATAAGTTATACCATAGTGTAAACAAGCAAGGTTAGTTCACTACCTTACAAAGTACACTGAGGGTTTTTAGTATTAGGCATATTCAATATTTTACATTAATATCACAAATTAACATTAAAAAATCAAATAAAATAGTAGGTTTTACCTCATTGTGATTGAGTTTAGGCATCCTAGATAATATACATAATGGGGTGAAACTAGGAGATGCACTGTTCCCATAGCTTTTTAATCTAGCCTTTGAGAGTGGCCTATGCTATTAGGTTAATGCAAGAGAATAGAGAAGGATTGACATTAAATGGTGCATTGAAGCTATTAAAATATGCAGGAGTTAGTTTGGTAGGTAAATAGCAAGGAAGCTATTGCAAGAAATTGAGACATTTTATTAGATGCTAGTAATGAAATAGGTTTATAAGTGAACTCTGAAAAGATTACATATATGAACACAAAGAGAGCCCAGATAGAGGATGATAATTTAGAGATTGCTGTGAACAACATTTCAATTGACATGGTTAACCCTCTTGACACCATGACCATCAAATTTACAGGTGGCTATTCTTATGAATTTCGAAAATCCCATCAATTCTACGGGGTCTTGGATTTAAAGCAGCATAAAATCTTTGTCCGTGTTTTCTGTGTGTTTGGTTAGTGCTATGCATTCTTTGGAATGTTAGTTCCGAATTGTGATCATAGATGCCATTTCACTACACATATGAGTAGAGCTCTTTATAGTAAGAGTATGGCCATCAAGCGTTGTCTATTAGGTGGCCGGCTTGACTGACCTAACCAGTACATGACTGTATATGGGAGAGAAGTAGTTTTATAGGAATACCCCTACAAAATGTCAACCCAAAGTGATTTTTTTTCATAAGAAAGCTTGGATCATTATAAATACGTTGGTATATTTTAATTGGTACTTTCTTAAAATAAACATTGTAAAAATATTGTTTTAAAATATGGTTGTGTTAGCTTCTTCATAAATTTGCTAGCTCCAAGTCATACACTCGCATTTAAACTACTAAACTAGCCTATAGATTGAGTTGTGAGTCAAACCAATAATATAATGGAAGTAGCCTATATGTACAGTGTGTGTGTGTGTGTGTGTGTGTGTGCGCGCACACACTGTAGACTTCTACGAGTGGTGGTAGCACATCGTGTTCCATCACCATGAATATGGCACATAAATCGAGTACCGAAACTTGTCAGATAACTAAGGTTCCAGTAATCTCCATCATACACTGGAACACCGAAAGGAGTAACAAGAACAAAAATCTCAGATAAGTCTTAGGTAGTTTTTTTTATATATATAAAGGTTAAAATATTTTAAGAAAGTGAAAGTTATTTGAATACTGCAACTTTTACAGGAAAAACTGGCAAAATGAAGTATAAACAACTTGTAAAAGTGTTAATCATAACAATATTTATCCTCAATATTCAATTGATTGATTAAATTTATTTGAACTCATACCCTTATAAATTATTAATGACTACATCTAAGCCTTGGCTTTTATTATAGTCAATATAATTAAATTTTATAGTAAATGTTTTTACAAATCAGGTAGCATTTAGAATTTGGATTATTCATTATGAAGCTATTCCTTATGAGCCTGTATGCATATTTTATTGTACAAGAAGACGCCTATCACCTAAATCCATATACCGTAACCAGCTGATTGTGTGAGTTTATTGTTTATCGTTAATATGACCGTTTTGTTTTTTCCTTTTACTCAGATACTTTAAAGTTACTTTTACCCTAATAAGAGCCCTTTACAAGATATCATACTTTATTAATTTTTCAAAATAAAGACGAATGTAGCTCCAAGCTGGTCTTAGAAGTTTTAAAATCCAATGTGGGGCTATGGAGATTTTTTTAAATCCCTAAAATTGGCCGGTTTCTGAGAGTAGGTACATAATCTTGGGCCAGTTAAGGACTTAAGTTATTGACATTTCGCCTGCTTTCAAGGAATGTAAAACCCAGAATATAAGCTACTGTAATGATTCTCATTTTTATATTTCATATTTTTCCAAATTTAAATATTTATTTTTATTTTCGGTATAATTTTCTATCCATCTATTTAACCATTTTGTTTTATTTTATTTAAGTACTTTTGAGGTCTTTCTATTTGGTAAACACGCCACACTGGTGCTATATTTGTTTCATTTGGTACTAGTTTTAGCTGTGTTAGCTTTTGGAAACTTCCCACGTTCACTATCAGCCGTAAAACATACATTAGAGCCCTATCGTGGGGCATGAATGAGTTGAACAAGTAATGCTTCAATTTACACTCAATCCTGGGGCATGAACACTTCAATTAGCAGCCTAACATAGGGTGGAGTGAACACTTCAATACAAAACAATAATTTTATGAGCTGTTCTCTATGGGTGTGAAATATGGTCTCTTACCTTAAACGACAAAAACATTTTAGTGTATATGAAAAAGGGCTGACACCACTAGGGAGTAGAGAAGGTTTTATACCCTGTACTCATCACAAGACATTGTTAGGACAATAAAATCTTGCAGGTTATGGTAGACAGGACATTCAGAACAAATGTGAGAATCTAAAACCATGCTCAGTGTGTTGACTGGTAAACCCAATGGAAAGAGATCATTGGGAAGACCTACACAAAGATGGGAGGATAACATTAGAATGAACCTGAAATAAATAGGGTGTAATAAGGTGGACTGGATAGAACTAGCTCAAGATAGGGATAGTGTGTAATGAGGTGGACTGGTTAGAACTAGCTCGAGATAGGGATAGGAGGCGTACTTTTCTAAGTCCGGCGATGAGCTTTCAGGTTCCTAGTGTCACAGAGTCTAAGATGAAAGTCAAATGTAGCTTCACTTCATGTTCAGGTTATATAAACATATGTATTGATTAACTATCCTAATAAGGTAGGGATGAACACGGTAGAATTTGGAGGAAATGTACTTGCATTAGTGTGGAAGGAGAATGGTTAACAGTCCAGGGTAGCTACAGAATTTTACAGGTTTTCCAAAATTTATTTTTATATTTTCCCTGACCTATTTATTTATTATTTTGCTTGGTTAACATTTTTAAAAATCCTAATAGCTAGTAAGCATCCCCCTTTATATTAGTTTTTTTTAATCAAATGTTAAATAATTTAGGTACTATATGTGGTATAGTTTAAAATTAATGTCGTAGCCTACTAAAACAAAGTATTCTGCAACCATCTCATGTTAAAATGTCATATTTCAGCTATGATTTATGATAGCATGCAAGAAACCAAATACAGTAAATCCTCTTGAAATGTTTCTCAGCTTTATAGAAAACACCTTTATAAAAGTTATGTTTTCCCATAAGTATCAATGTTAAGCGTAGGAGTTTGGTTCTAAGACCCCCCGAAAATACTTACAAATACACATATCATATCGCGGAAACAGCTCAGGATAGGAATACATTTAATTTCAGGACGTGGATGGGACTGGCTCACCACTCATAATCTTATACTCCTCATGTGTCACCATGGCGACCCCTGGTTGAAAGAATGCATGAATAATTGGTTGATTAGCAGCACATTTTTTTTCTTTGTAAATTTTCTGGTAGCATGTAAGGCCCTCCATGACAGTCCTGTGCACTCTCGCATTCTACATCAGGGTCTTCATCTGCCAACATCTGGAGTCCTTCTTGAATGCGGTGAAATTCAGTAGCCATGCTCTTCGTAGTAAATGTGCGTGAAGGCTTGTCCTCTTCGCTGTCAGATTCAGGGCTTGGATTTTGGGCCAGCTCTTGAAGCTCCTCGTTACCGAGTTCCTCAATCTCGGCGCCCACCACTTCTTCTATGTCCTCCATTTCTTGATTCTGGAAGCTTGCTTCATAAGCAATGTTGAGGAGGTTTGTGTTTGCACTTGGCACAATCTCTTCCAATCCTTTAAAATATGTGATGCATTCAGGCCATATATTTCACCACACCACGTTGAGGCATGTATGGGAAACCTTTTGCCAAGCCATAGATATGTTGTTGATGATGTTAAAGATATTGTATCTCCACCAGTACTCCTTGATGCTGATCTTGTCTTCACAATCTGTAGCTGCGAAAAGTTGCTCAAACGTACGCCGCAAGTAGTATCGATTGAAAGTGGCAATTACACCTTGGTCCATTGGTTGGATTAGAGCCGTTGTATTGGGAGGGAGGAAAACACTCTTCACATACTCGTCCAAGTCAGGAATGTCATGAGGATGTGAGGGAGAATTATCTATGAGGAGAATTCTGATATCTAAATTCTCCTTCGTACAGTACCTCTTCCACGCGGGTATTGTGTAGACTTTTAACCACTCACAGAACATGGCACCAGTTATCCACGCTTTTTTATTGGCTTTGTAAATAACAGGAAGTTGCTCCTTTGTCTTTCCTTTCAAAGCCCGTGGATTCTCTGACCTGGCAATTAGGAGTGGCTTCATCTTGTAGTCACCAGATGTATTCCCACCTAGCAACAGCGTGACGCGATCTTTTGCAGCATTAAAACCGGATGCTGTCTTTTCTTCCTGTGAAATGTAAGTTCTGGCAGGCATATGTTTCCAAAACAGTCCAGTCTCGTCAACATTAAAAACTTGATTTGGTGAGTATCCCCCGCCTTCAATGATGTTTTGAAGTTTGCAACAAAGGCTACCACCAAAATGTTGTCAGAGCTTGTAGCTTCACCAGCCACTTTAATATTATCAAAATTGTACCGATGCTTAAAACCATCAAACCACCCTCGCTCGGCTGGCACTGAAAGATTCTTCTTTAGAGCCTTCGCCGTCCTTAGGCCTTAACACGTCATGATATAAAGATTTAGGTTTACTTTGAACAATGGCTTAAGTAATTGGGGCAATACGTTGGTTTTGAGATTGAATCCACAGTGAAAGCATTTTCTCCATCCTTTCAATGCGTCCGTTTCTTGTACGCCTGGCCTTTGTCACACTGAGCCCTGAAACGTTTTCCACACTGCACTTAATTTTTACTGCATTTTCCCCTATGGTGTGAATAGTAGTTGCGGGTAGGCCCAAAGCTGCAGCAATGTCTACACCACACTGACCAGATTCGAGTCGCTGTATCACGTCCATTCTAACAGTCAGACTAATTGATAGTCTGTTTTACTTTGCAATTAAAGTGTTATATAAATTACATGGGCATTTAGATGCCATTGCAAACAGATAAAAACCACCCCTAACTAAAATAAACAACAAAACAAATAAACACAAGTTGTGCACAAACTAAAAATATAATAGATATAAAAACAAAGAATGGTAGACACAAGTCACACGTAAACTTAAAATGTACTAAATATAAAAAAACGCAAAAAATAAGAAAGATAAACCAAAGACCCACGCAAACTAAAAATATAAAAATTACAAAAAAAGCTAAACACAAGTTCATATACTTGAACAAAACTGCTTAGCATGCACCATCTTAATTGTTGCCAACTCAGTAATGCTGAACGTCTCTAAATCCTGTGCAAAAAGTCTCAATTTTCAACTAAAATATTCCAAATTTAAAATACTGAAAACAAACAAAATATATTTTTTCACATAAAAATACCCATTTATATTATTATTAATGGGTGGCTTGTTTGGAAGGGGGGAGGGGGGTAGAGAGAAATCTCTGACGTGACCTGAATTACTAATAGGCCTATTACCCACACAAACGGGAATCAGGCGGTTGACACTTAGCACATGTTCAGCTGAAAAACAATGTTGTGCCCAATAGCAGATGCTATGTAAAAAAGGGGGCACAGATTATTAAAAACGTTGTAACCAAACAACGTTCTAATAGGTAGGTAACGTTATAGCAGGACTTTCTGTATCTCAATGTTTTATATCGGGATCATAATCAACTTAATGTTCACTGAATACAAAGAAACTAATTTGTGATCAGAATTCACATAATGTAGCAACTCACAGCAGAGAATGAATTTGAATTGATTGTATTGAGTATTACTTTTTGTAGTTTGCGAGACACGGACAAACTATACCAAAAAAGTCGTCTGCATTTCATAAACAAGTATATGGAGTACTAAATAAATAGCCCTGATGATATGGCTAGCAAAATTATTGGCTGGCCATACCACAAGATACCCTTCGCTTGACATTCACATAACGTGAAAGTTCTCTCCTGGACAACTTTTAAGTTACAATAAGTGTAAGTTAAGTGAACGTTAGATGTACAGCATGTTAAGGTAAATGCATTTTGATAGCTTCCATTTAAAAACATGAAGAGTACAGTTAAAGTTATGCGAACATGAAATCAATGTAAAGTTGAGTGTGATACCAGTAATAGTTTTAAGGTTCAAAATTAGTATTTTCAACCTAGTGTTTAAATTCTTTGTTATTTCTTTAGTTTGATTAAATTCCCTGGTATTTTTTGACATCCCCCAACATCCAAAAATCATGAGACTTTTCCAAGTTTCCGTCTGTAGTCATCATAAGACCATTATAGAAAAGTTAACCTCAGAACACTCATCTGGGATTTGTACATCAACCTCCCTGTCACACCAGGCTAAATTAGCTCAACATCTAGCCGGCATACCCAACGATGTGAGTTATGGAATTTGGCGATACAAAAACTTACATGAACTTCAGAATCTTTCAGCGCACAAATCAATTCTTCATAAGGTTTGGTGTCACTCCTGCTTATGAAGTTGTTAAATATGCTCTCCAGTTGAGTCGGGAGATGAAACCGCACCCTCTGCACAGGTGCTAACAAGGGTACCCGCCTGAGGACCCCAGGGCTCTTCAAGATGGATGAGGATGTCGCTTTCTTTGCTTTGGTTGACGACTTAGACATATCTCTAGAAAGGTAATTAACAGACAGTTTTAAGATTATTAGAACATTAGGCCCCTATATTTTATTTTAATAAGGTAATGTCAATTTTATTTTCACTAAGGGTTATGGTTTAATCTTATAGGCTCTATAATAATATCCTTTAACGTATTAATACGAAAGGTGGGGCAATATCATGCAAAAAGTTATATTAATTTAAAATGTCATTTACTTATTATTACTTAAGCAGGGTGGCTACAAGACATAATTTACAAAATTCCCTGACTTTTCCATGTTTTCCAGGCAACATTTTTCAATTTTCCCTGACTACTATTTCCAGTTTTAATGGTGGATGATGACTTTTGTTATTATTGATCATATATTAAAAAAAAAGTTTGTATCTATTAAATATAAACAATTTTATCAGTTATTTTAAAGATTAAAATGTTATTTTATTTAGGTATTATTAACTTAAGTTTTAGTGTTAAGTTGTGAAATTAATGGGATATTTTAGACATAATTTTTTTAATTCCCTGACTTTTCCTTATTTTTAGTTAAATTCCCTGACATTTCCCTGTTTTCCCTGTCACCCAAAAATTCCCTGACTTTTCCCTGTTTTCCCTGTCTGTAGCCACCATGTTAAGTCAATTATCTTAAATTTTATGTTTTGGAAGAAAAAATTTGATGATTGTAACAAGTGCAGTAGACTTGATTTTCCAGGGTAAAGGATAGAGGGAAGCACGGATAATAGAACTCGAGGATAGTAAAAAAAATTCCCATCTGTTAATCACCATTCAAAATCTTCTGTCCTTTGTTTCTACTTATTTATGTGAAGAGGGATTTTTCACAATGGTAAATATTAAAACAAAGAAGAGAAATTGACTTTAAATCGACTCCTGCAAGCAAATAACATTAAATAATACAAATGAAACAAGAACAGACAAATTAATGGAAAGTTTCAACAGCAGGTGACCTGGTGATCTAGGAGTAAGGTGTCAGACTTCTATGCTGGCGGCCGGGGTTCAATCCTCGGTCCCGGCAAAGATTTATCTGATTACCATACCCTTCCTTCACCTCTGACAAGACATCTTGTGAATGTGAGGAATGCCAGGCCTCCACCGTGGTTCGGATCCCATGTTAAACTGTAGGTCCTTCATTTCATCTCACAATCACCCTACCATTACACATTAGCGTAAGTGCGTATAACCCGAACGGGTAGTAAGACGCGGTGATAATAATAATAATGATGATGATGATAATAATAATAATAATAATGTTCAACAGCAGAGGTCCCATTAAATATATTTAGATAAATTAATGTTATTATTTGTTGTTATAATCAATCAATCAATAAAGCCAACTATTTTAGAATAAATTTTAATGATTGATATGCTAGCAAAAGCTAGGGGGTCGCAAAACTATTTTAGGATATTTAGGGGGCTGTGACTGCCACAGTACAATATATTTCACTTAAGATACAAATCATTAAAGTTTTAATCTCATCAAATAGTGAATCTAATGATACATTATATTTATAATTATTTTAAATATTTAAATATAACATTTAGACAACTCAACAGGAACTAATTTCCAAACATAAGCGTAGACCTAAGAGACCAACATGTTTTATCCATGATCCCTCCCAAAATGTTTATTATGTGAATATAACTTGAGATTCTTTACTAGCAAATTGAATTTAGCAAAATCAAGCCAGTCAAGTATTTATATTAATGAAGGTTAGGTTAATCTAGGTTGAAAAGAAACCATATTATATTTATAGCCTCAAGTTAGTCAAGTATATATAGTAATGAAGGTTAGGTTAAGCTAGATTGAAAAGAAACCATTACATATGTATACATTATTATTATTATTGTTATTTGGGTCAGATCTTTAGTAAGTTTTCAATCAAGTCCTAATGTAACATTGTATGAGTTTGCTGGATGTAAAATTGATTGAGGATGTGGGGTGTTTTTGTTAGAATGAAAACAAATTAAATATTTTAACTATTTTCAACATATTTGTAGTAACAAAAGAAAGTAGGCTCAAAACATGATGACGCAGACGATCTACAGCACATTCCTCAGCTGTAAATCTTCAGTCTTGCATGATATTTGTTGCATTATAGATGAGTTTGGTTTTGAGTGGTTTATTTTATAACAATGTTCTTTTAATACTTTTGAATTTTGTATCAATGGATTCCCCACATTTAGTGAATGTAATGATATTAATTTGTGATTTTTGAGGTTTTTAGAATAAAAACTCACCTAAATGGTGTGATTCTTAGATTTTGTCCCTGAAATAGTCAATGGCCGTGTCTGAATAGTCTGTCCCCTACGCACTTGTGCACTTTACTGCAAGCTTTAATATAACAAGTTTCTGGCGCCCCTAAGTATATAGGGTTCATGGTAGTTTTCGGACAGCAAAGTATAGCTAGATCCATCTGGTGGCTAATTTTGAAATATGCGTTTCTATGGTAGCAATATTGAATTTTGATAGTGTTTTGTCAATGGTGGTGTATTTAAATATATACATATATTATACAAATTATATGTATTGCCCTAATTAATTTCCTTATATCTGTAAAGTATTATTCTCAAACAAATTTAACTGAAGATATCATAGCACGCATAAAAAACCTATTGAGAAAGATCTTCACACTAGAAAGAGAAATAACCGTTTAACATCACGAATATAAACAAAGGAAATACTATAATAGTTTTATTTAACAGTATGTGAATATTTTATTCAATTTTCACAAAATATATAGTACTTTCATTAAATATAAAAAGCTAGTTTAACTAAAGTGCGCGATAAAGACAAGTTGTATGTGTCCCTTAGTAAAGTGTGCAATAAGGGGTGCAATTGTACACTTTAAGATAATTCAGACACCATCAAAAATCATTTCCGGCCTTTAAGCCGACGCCAATGCAACTTTAAAGTGCACTTGGCTTCCAAGGTCCCTTAGACGAACTATTCGGATACAGCCAATATTGACAGTTCCATCACAAAATATATAATACTTTAATTAAATATAAAAAGCTAGTTTAACTAAAGTGCGCGATAAAGGGCAAGTCGTATGTGTCCCTTAGTAAAGTGTGCAATAAGGGGTGCAATTGTACACTTTAAGAAAATTCAGACACCATCAAAAATCATTTCCGGCCTTTAAGCCGACGCCAATGCAACTTTAAAGTGCACTTTGCTTCCAAGGGCCCTTAGACGGACTATTCGGATACAGCCAATATTGACAGTTCCATATGTTAAATTAAGTAGCCCGACACATTTAAAAATAACTAGAATAATTGAACCTTGCTGACATAGATACTAAAACTCGTAGAAAATTGTGTTGGATACATAGCTCTGAAAAATAAAAATATACAAAAATAATCTACTGGTCTTTTAAGGTATCATGTTGGGTCAAGTCGTGCAACACGTGTTAACATGATATATTATTTCTAAACTACATAAAAACTAAATACTTAAGAACGAACTTACCTGAGTTCTAATCACGAAATACAAAACACTTAAACATGGAAACATTATCATTTACTTTAGATGTACCCAGTAATACAATAAATTAAAATTATAAAATGTTGCCCGGTATACAGAACCAGCCATTTACATTTAACAAGTAAATCGATTTCCCAAATACCCATCTGTTTTCCCTAGCCAACGTGCTAGTTTTTAAAACGTTGAAAGTTGGTAAATTTTTCAGTTAAATAGTTCCTTAAATTACCCCTAGACATCTCTGTTAAATTCAACAGTAACTATTTGTGTTAGAAATAAGGAATGGCTGGTAATGGATTTTTATCAAATATTAATGAAGGAAGGGAATTGGATTAAGAAATGACTGTTTGGGTTTTTTGGCAGTTCGTCCCCAATTCAAAGAGCGCCAATAAAAAAAATAGTTTTTCCTTTATTTTTTATTTTGTTCTTTGTTTTCTCATTCTTTTTTTAATTGTTATCTTTCTCTTTGCACTTGTGTAAATCACTTTTTTTTACATATTCCTTTCATGGTTAAGGGAGCGTGGTACACAGTGAGACAGATTTTTAATAAACATTAATTAAGAGCTAGGTACAATATACTGAAGAAATTTTAGCTATTACATGTATAAATCTGTTTATTGGGAGCATCTTGCATACCGAATTTACTAATACACATGAATAGAAACAGGAAAAAATTATCTTTAAAATAATATTAGCAATCATCACACTGTGTACCACACCTAATACACAGTGAGACGGCTTACGTATTTATTTATTTTTAAATATTGCCACAATACTGAACACAAACACTCCTTCATGACACACAATTTTTCATGAGGCAATCAATGGTCAACCTTAGAAAAGTCAACGTACATTTATAAGTTCAAGCCGCACTTCAAAACACACATATCCTGTCAGCCTTTTTGTTTTTATGAGATTTGGTTGAAGTATAACCATGGCAATATCCAATTTATTTACTGAGGCCACATTTGGAATGTTTGGCATAACAAAAGCAATAGATTTCTCACTTTTTAATATATAAATGACTTAATAATCACTATCCTTGTCCATCTCTGACAAAAAATTTCCAATGTAGAACACATCATCTGGGAAACGTACAAGAACATAATCATCAACATTACGATCATGCACTACTTGAGGAAACCGAAAAACTTCATCCTCTTCATAATCTGAAGAGTATTCCAACACCATTTAAATTTTTTCACCAGAACAGCTATCAACATCTTTAATGCTACGGCGTGCTGGTTTTTTTCCAAAACAAGTTCTTGGAAAACTTATTTTCCCTCTTAATTTGGAGTTGTCTCTTCTTTTCAGCTTTCTCAGCCAACATAGCCTTTTCAGGTGTACTGGTGAGGATTATGCCTCTGCCCAGTTCGTGATTAGTTTTTTTTCTTCCTAGATGTAGCTTTTGGAAAACCACGGAATTGCTTAGCTGAAATGGATAAAGACTAAGCTTCATCTGTAACCATACATGAAGATTTTGTGTTAGAGTAAACATCAGTTGCAGAAGCAATAGGTTCTGTAGTATTCTAAGTAGCCATTGGGGTCTCTGGTTGATGTGTCACTGCTTACATGAAGTAGTCATAATCTTGAACTGCGACTCTATTCAGAGGATAGATGTCTCTTTAAGTGAAGCCTGCCATGTGTTGTAACCCTACTATAGTTTTGGACTGAGGAAGTTATTCGTAATTGAAAGAATTACACATGGTGGTAATAGATATAATATTCTATTAGAACATGGCTCAGCCTAGCGCTGCCATTACATGATTGAGAATCCAGGAAACGGAAATGGAAAAGAGAGCAAAGAATAACAAGACTCACAGCCTTCTGGCTGACTACATAACACCTTGATGTTGCTGCGAGTCATTGCCTTTCTATGTGCTTCACCGGGACATTCAGCAATCTGATATATGGACATGGCTGTGCCTGGATTTCTGAGCATCAGGTTTAGACTGGGCCCTCCAAATGAACGCAGACCTTGTATTTTCAAAGGGCGTAAACTATTATTACGAACTCAAAAAGTTTTTCTTTTTACTGTAAAATAATAATGGGAGTGCTGGCAGAACCCAATAATATCGATTAATAATAAATAATGGTGGTTTTTTCAAGGACTTCCAAAATAAAATTAATATTCTCTTCCTTATGTGACTCAATGCATTGTTGAATATTTATAATTGCATAGGTTATTTTTAATAAATATAGTATTAAGAAACATTCATGGTGTAAGTGAATTTTATTTTTAAAAACATCTAGCATTTAAGGAACAAATTGCAAAAGATATTCTACTATAACTGTGGCAAGGATCCTTGGACTAATCGAATACATCATGTCTCAACAATACCCGGCCTAAGAAAACTGGCTTTGTCTCTTAGAAAAGGAAAGGTAGATATCACACCCTCAATCACCTCACATAAACCTGACTTGTATCAACGCCGAATACAAGTCTCTTCAAAGCAACACACCCTCACATTACAAAATAGATTTTTATTTTCACGCCAAACTTCCAAAAGTTTAAATTTCTAAATTATTAAAGGAATTTAACTTTACATATCCACGTTATAATAAGGGAAGGACGCTGTTATAAATCCCATCTAAAATATAATAGTACGCTTGGTGTTATTACTAGTCAAAATAAGTTCATTATAGAAATTAGAAATGGAAAAGGGAGAGAGAGAGGGCTAGAGAGAGACAACGTTTTGATCAAAGCTTATTCCAGGGAGTGGAATGTGTTACGATCCCAGTAAGGTTTTGTGGGTATGAACGTGAAGGCCCACGAAAGGCTCTCCTTGCTAACAAAACTTAGTAATTAAATAATAGTTTTGGTTGCCTGGCAACTTAAATTTTCTTAATTCTTACCTCAGTAACGAAAAATTACGCAGGAGCCAAAATATGACACATGTGTAAACCTCTTGTAACAATTAACTAACATTATTGGAAGTGTGATGGGAAAACCAGACAAGAAATTTAACAATTATAAACATAGTTTGTTTTATTTAGGACAAAATAGAAGGTAAATACTTAATTAGAGCAAAATATAACAATATGGCGTGAAGCGCTTCTCCTTTCGGATTTAAATAACTCTGCTGAGATAAAGGAATTAATTGACATTGCAATATCTGAAAATAAAAAAGGGAAACATATAGTTATAATCTGGTTGTCAGTTCAACAGTAATATTAATCGCCATCATGGAACTCTATGATTCCTTCTATGGTTCCCTCGGTTATAGCATTAAGTGCAAGCAACTATTAGCATACATCTAAATTTAGGCAATAAAAGATAAACATTTACGCACCTTTAGATCTAAAGAAATCAACATAACGTTGAACCAAAACAGTAGATAGAATAAGACGTTAGGCCAAGCCTCAACTCTAACACCTAAGTGCCCTGTGCTCTCAGTTAAATAGATAACTAAATAAATCCATGTACACTAAATACGCAAACTAGAAAGGTCGGGCGGTAAGCCCGAGACGCCGAGAACGCCAAAGTGTGACCGAAAATATATACATGAAATTAAATATAAATTATGTATGTATAACAAAACGAAATAGTACAATTAGAATGAATTAAACCTCGTACGAGGAGAGAGAATGCAAGCGCATTCGCATTGACCTGCGCGCAACATTTCATAATTCTAAGTTTAAACATTTATAAGTCCCAAATAATAATTTAGACAAGATATCCCCCATTACGTCGAAAATGGAATTTTGAATATAGAATAAATCACGGCCTCTAGTCGCCGTCCTCACCAAGCTTATTTGATGTTATAATAAGCGACTATTCAAAAACGCAATCACTATATATACATTATTATATCCACAGAGAGACGGGGCAAGGGAAGGAGGGGGTAAGACGATAGAACAAACATGACCGCAAAGAATGCATCTGGCAGCAGCTAGAATATTCCAGATTGTCCTAGCGGCGGAAGCCAAAACTTCGTCGGGCCACGTGGAACCTCAATCGTTTCCGGCCGGCCGAGGATCGAGTCCCGAGCAGACCGTCGGTTGAAGGCTCCACTCAGTTAGTTGTGCCAGTTGGAGAGTGGAGGTCAGAGCTCGTGCCCTTGTGTTGGAGTTGGTGTTGGAACTCATCACCGGTGGCGGTGAGTGTTGACCCATTTTATATAACGCCAACTTGTAACTCGTTACACATGCAAGGCGCGAAAACAACTAAAAAGCTTATTAACACCACTTTAATTGCAGACACGTGACATGGCCAAACGGATCATTGAAGAGGTGTGCCTTCTCTCCCACTGTCATAGGGTGCCAATCCCCCCTTGTTGCTGAATATCCCCCACCACCTAAATCTGTATTCACTTAAAGTTAATTTCGCCTTTACGGTTCCACCTTGTCGTGATTATTCAAATCTTATTTTAATCATTGCAACTTTTTTTCGCCAAGAGGGAGGTGTATTCTGGGCCGAGGGCGTAAATTCAAGAAACTTGAGGGCGCACCGGCCCGAGGGCCGAAGGGCCGGTGGGACAGTCTGAGCCTGCTGAGCATCCGTGCATCAACGAACACATTTTAGAACGCTTTAAAGGGTCCAAAAACTGATAAATGGAGGGGCTGTAGTTTGTGACTGCTGTGTAGTAGTAAGGCGATAACAGTAACATCTGCCTGATTTGCCATATAAATGACTTCGATGGATATGTCACTCTTATGATTATCATATATTAAAAGTGAGGGTGTCTCCTTTGTGCTGTGGGAATGCTTTATGAAATGTTCCATAACTTGTGGGAACAGCTCAGATGTCATCTACCCAGTACAGTTCTCAAGACCTAAAGATCCTGGTGGCGCTCCATTTAACATGTGGGTTTTGAAGGGGTTTTTTCTGGGAAAGACAAAAGCAGAAGGTAGAAATGTTCCTCCAGCACACACGATGGCGGCGAGTGTCATTAGTTCACCTCTCTCACCACTCGTGCATTGGTTTAACTGGCTAACACCTTTCTTTGCTAGTATCTTCTAAAGCTTCTGCATATAAGTCACTCCATGTTCATCAAGGTTGAACACGCGAGATGCATCAGCCAATTTAGGATTTTCACTGAGAATTTTTAAAAGATGATCGAAAAATATTTTAACATTGTGTGCATTGAACGATGTCACTATTGATAAACTTCACCCCTCCGGTTTCCTTATGTTGAGACTGTTGCTTCGATATACAAAACCCCTAAACCATTCTACACCTGAAACCTTTGAAGCCTCCCAGGACTCTGGATATTTTATTTTATTTTTCTGTGCCATTTCATAGGTGAGTTTTCGAACATCAATATTATTGAAAATCCATAGCACATTATACTGCATGTTTCAATGTGTTCTGCAAGATCATGTTCTTATTCCTCAGTAAATATCTGATGGACATTGTAATGTGGCTGCATTCGTATATCAACATCTAGATTTTATTTCTTTTTATTGATATATATATATATATATCGTTTGAAAGGGCAGATTTTCTTTTTTAGCTACTTGTCGAATTGAATACTTTTTCTGAAGGACTAATTCCACTGCTGCAGCCATTTGTTCTTCTCCAGTTTTTCTTATTTTCCTTGGTACATTCCTAAATGATATTAAGTATACCAGAAAATATATAAATTACATTAACGTGTAAATTAAACGCATTTTCAAAGCACGGGCACCCCTGTAAAATTTCTCAGCAGGGCGTAGGGGACAAAAAATATAGAATAAAATTCTGCTCCAAGAACCTTGAAGGGACAACATTTTCTGTTCTCTAAATCCGGGGTTCACTATATCCGATTAAAATTATATGTACAAGAAAGTTGACGATACCTTTATTTTCCTTCGTTATATCCGGGGTTTATTAGAATCTGGATTCACTCTAGATGGGTTTGACTGCGTAATAAGATATGAAAATAATATTTTCGGTTCTATACCTATACAGCAATGTTTTAAGATAAACATTTCATTATATTGTATAACTGTAAATGTAAAAACCTAATTAATATTAATATGAAATTACAGTTTATTAAAACATACCTAAAGATCAAAATTGAGAAAATTCGTAATACTAGAACACTTTTAAAATAAAACTTACCAAATCCATGGGGAGGGGGGCAAGTGCCCCCTATATATTGGTACATATGTCTCAAAGACATTAAAGTAACATTTAATGTATATTATTCATTATGGAATACATATAGTAGTAATGGTACACAGTGAAACACTGTTTCACTGCGTACCAGCGTTCCATGTCTCACATTGTACCACGTCGATTTGTTGGGGGGGAAATGTGTTACATACCTCTTCCTTTGGCTTTGTTCGAGTTAAACTTCTGGTATTAAGTGGAGTGTATGATATTCGAACTCAAATACTACATACAATAATTAGACTGAAGATAAATGATCTGTAACAGAGTTAAATGAGTGACTTTTAGGTCCGAAAAATTACTTTCTTTTCGTAACTTACAAACGACACAACATCCACGCTTTAAATGTGGTCGGTGAACATTCCTAACAAAGCTTCACTGAACAGCGGTACAAACACAAACTTCGTTTTAAAAGCTTCTCTGATTCACTGTGTATCCTTTTCCCCTGTTTACCACTCTCCCTACCATTGTATTATTTAAATCCGACATTTTATCAAATTAATAACATCTATGATACTTGGCTATTATTATAATTTGTTTTTACTATTTAGTGTTTATAAAACTAAAAATAATCATACTCATCAATGTGATGCACAGATCATACACTGACTATAATTATATTTAATGGAGTTCAATTAATTTCCATTTCAATTATTCTTTGTAGCAAAAGTTTTAAAATAATTGTTGCTTTAGGCGCATTTCCAAAATTGTATTTAAGACAATTTACACATTAACGCCTTATATTTTAAAGATTTGGCTTCAAAAAATTCCATTTAATTTACAAATTAAAAATAAATTATTTTTTTCGAATATTGTAAGTAAAGGACTTTTTTATTTATTTTACTATAAAAATATATTATAAAAATGTTTATTTTAACATGATTTCTTTATTTCATAAAATCATGTCAAAGATTACATTTGATTTTAAAACAATTGCTATGGCCAAAAGAATGCTGATAAAGATAAAATGATATAATTTCAAAATAGAATAAACTAGCAATTATTATCACCCAGAAATTTACATTTACTTAGTAAGTCAGTTTTTAGGAAACGTATTAAAGGTTGTTTCAAGGACTCCTGTTAATACAGTTTAAGAAGATTATTGATATCTGTAATTGGGTGGACAGAAGTGACCAGAATCTAAGGTATGCTGTGTCTGATTTTTTAAAATTCTTTTTGCTGTCGTCTGTACACCATTGTGTAAGAATGAGGGAAATTTTCTGGTATGTCTTTCTCTCTTACACACATACAAGGAAAAGTGGCATTTTGACATTGTTCTCTAATTTTCATGAATATAATAAATTAGACACATTTGATTATTTAAATGAAATAAATCTGTTAATAAAAGGTTTGAAGAGCATAGAAAATAGCTAAGTTCGACTTGTTTATTTATATAAGTTGATGGAGGCTAATATAGTAGTCAGTGGCGGCTCGTGTATAGGCACTGCGGAACTGCAGCACCCCCTATTTTCACTTGATATTATCGATAACATTTAATATAATGAGTCATTTTATCTTTAATTCTCTCTTAATGTTTGTAGTACAATATATATTCCTTAAGCTTAATGTCAGTACTTCAGTAGCCATTCCCCAGTTTATGAAAAATATACAAAAATATTTGTATGGAACTGTGCGCTTCACAGTGCCAGTGACGTGGTGTTTGACTGCTGTGTGCATGCGCACATAGGAGGGAGTGGGGATGAAGGCGGGACTGCCAGGTAGATAGAGAGCACTGTTGCTCTCACAGTGCCGGCTCTGGCGTGATGGTGGAAGGAAGGTTTTTTTTACTCAGCGTGTGTTGTGCTTAAAAACCGTGTACCATATTCTTGAATGTGATAAAGTGTAGAATAGTGTGGAATTAGATTGTTATTTTGCTTCCAGCTATTCTATTTGATTCCTTTTTATTTTGTTCTTTTATTTAACAGAAAACTTTAACCATAGCCTTGCATCCCCAAGAAATAAGTTTTGTAACTGTAACTAAGGAAGTGTTTAACTATATATGTGTTGATATATATGGACAGATATTCTTCCACTAAACACTTAGTAGCTGCTAAATTGTTCAACAAGAATTGCTTCACTAGATTTAAGAATGAACATCCACAAAAAAAGATAGTACTGACCACTGAAGCGTATCCGATGATTGACAAAGAAAAGCTTGAAACTAAACTAAAAGTATTCTATTGTAGGACTGATATTCATGAATATTGAAAATTAATTGAGCTGCTTAAATTTATATTGTAAAATAATCTAGATGATGTTTTTAGTAAAATTGCGAAAGTGATAAAAATCCTCTTGACAATTCCCATGACTACATCAGAGGCAGAGCGCCGCTTTTCAACATTGAAAAGAATAAACACTTTTTTAAGAAGCACTATGAATTCGGACTAAATGCGCTTGCAGTACTTTCAATGGAGAAAAATTCCTCAATTGTCATCCAGAGACCAATGAGAAAATTATTGAAATGTTTTCGCAAATTAAAACAAGAAGAATGGATTTCAATTTTAAATGAATAGATCAAGCTTGAACTGTAACAATTTAAGTTAAAGTAAGTAAAAAAGTTTTTTTTTTTTGTTAAGCTTTTATCAAGTTCCTGATAAATTTTCTTTTTATACATGATTTTTTTTCTTTTACACAATTTTAAAACAAAGGCTAAAAGATTTCTGGAGCAGTACCCTCACTAATTTTAGCTACGAGCCGCCACTGATAGTAGTACTTCATACAAACTCATAATGTAAATGATCATTTGAAAGTAAGAATTCTGTACAAAGTTTATCATTTGAACAAATTTAACTAATTCATTTGCTACATACCTGATTTATTTATATCCATTGAACTTCTAGTATTATATGGTTTCTGAAAGCAATATATAATCTAAGAGCCAACTTTAAATGGGTATATTATTAGATAGTAATACTTCATACAATCCTATAACCTGTCCTAAATGATCATTTGAAAGCAAGACTTTTACACAAAGTTTGTCATTCGAAAAGATCAAATCAAGCTTTTAGTTAACTTATTTAATTATAGTTATAGTACCTTCAATATTATATGGTTTCTGAAACCAATATACAAGCTAATAACAAACTTTAAATATATTAAAGTCTCAGGAGAAAGTTAACCACATGGATATTTTAATTTACTAAAGATTTTATCCGTATTTGATAAATAAATGTAAACTGAAATGTATATTCTCTTATGTAAATGTTTCTTCAGCCAAGTGTGGTATAATACTGCACTATTTTAAAGGTTTATTCTCCAGATACATGTTTTCGCACAAGAACATTGAAATAACCCGTTAAATCTGTCCCATCACTATCAAGCAGACGGCACATTTGAGCGTCATGCTTTGGTTCTTTGGTCCTTGCAAGGGGTGTCTATCTGTGCATCCAGTGTAGTATAGAGATCACTGAAGAATATTCATCTTGAAAAGAACGCCTTTATTTCTGGATTCGATCGAAGAACAAGACTGTCGAAGAAGTGCATACTCCTACTGATAGTTTGGTGTTTCATGTACACTCAGCCTACCCTGAAATGAAGAAAGTTTATCTGTCATAGTTCCACTTTTTGTCACTTATAAAATCAAACTACAATAATACACTAGTCAAGAAGGTTGAGTATAACATTAAAAATGATATATTTTATAATTCTAACTCCTCAGTTTCCAACAAGTGCTAAAGATTTTTGGAGCCCTACGCTCACATAATCGTATTATATAACCCTCATTGGCGAAGTTAGCTACAGTCGTAGAAATGAAAATTTTCCGCAGCTTGCGGATAGTAAGTATAAAGTAGGAAAAGGGGTTGAGTTTTGGGGAAGGTGGCATCTAAAGCCTATCACAAAATATATAAATTAAGTTATCAAAATGCGTGTTGTTGGGCAACTGGGAAAGATAGAGGTGGGGTATTAGAAAATACTAGCTTCAAACAAATAATAATTATACAGTAATTGATTCCCAGGAGACGGAAACGTATGCATTAAGGTTTTGATAGCATATTATCTTGTCTACTCACTACAGTTGACAAGACGTTAGTGAAACATTCAACCACCATGCGCTATAGTTGATACATAAGTGCGAGGAAAAAGCACTTAGACCCTACTAGAATCACTGTTGAATGTTTTGTAACTCATTAGAAATATTTCTGGTGTTAACGTCTTTAAGACCATCTAAACTTGGGCCATTTTGAATGCATTTTGTTTCATTTAAATAGCTGAAATCTTTTCCAAAAAATATTTTTAAAATAACGAAAATGTTTCATCTTCCAACTCTAGCTACTGGGAAGATCTTCAGAAATGTACGCTTCCCTTTAAAGATACCTCCTTCCACTTTCCCTTAGAAAAAATAACTTATTGGTAAGTCTAACAAAATAAACAAGAATAGTTTTAATCCAGATATTCCTTAAAACGCAAATTTGGGGTTATTTATCTGTAGAACAGCTTCTTCGATCATATGTGTGTGATAACATGTCAGATAACGCCAAACACGTCACGAAAACCTCTGAGAATATTTTGAAAACCAGGATCATGATAAAATTAGCGTTTACGTAACGTAGATAAACATAATGTGTAATTAGAATTCATGTAAACTAATGCGCAAAAAAAAAGTTTAAATGTCTTCTAGAATTAGCAGATTATATTTACCAACCAATCTATGTTTTCAGTTCATGGTTTTTAAAAATAATCATTGGATTCGTACCCACATCGGTGAGTGCGTGAGTGCGTCAGTGTCTCGAAGTCTAGTTTGCTGGCCGAAGTTCGAATCTCAGCTGGGTGTATTGAGAGCGTCCCCCCCCCCCTCACCCCAATAGTTTCCTACTACCCATTCACGCTAATGGGAGTACGTTGCCAATAAATTCTACTTTCCTCCTACCTACCATATTGGTGTCAATAGGTTATTAGTCCGAACAGGTCATAAGACGTGGAGAATACAAATGAATGTATTCGCAAATGTTTAAATATAATAAAGTCTGATTTTCATAAAAAGCCCGTTATTTGAAAACTGGAAACTAGTGTTGCCACAGGGATGGAGGAAAACAATTGTATCTACATTCTTAGCCCATTTTGTGCTAAAAATAAATATCTAAGGGTAAAGAAAAATCGTACAGTAATTCATAAGGAAGTGTAATAACTTGATAACTTGTTAGATTACCTTTTTAATTTTTAGATCAAATAAAACATATTTCTAGAATGCCAAATTTTATCTACTTTAAATCAATATTGGTGTTCTTGAGTGTGGCTTAGTCTATAAATATCAGGGTATTCTGCTTAAATGTTTTAATATAGGCTAACTATGATTGTATTTTTTTACCCTGGTTCACTATCCTTTCGCTCTAGTTGCATACATATTTCTCACGATAATGTGTTAGTGATGAGGAAGGAATAAGTATACCCACATTTTCTTGGATGTAGAGTGGGAAACCATTTAAGGGGGGGGGAACACCCAACGGGTATTAAAACCCTGTTCTCCCCATTACCGGCAATCCAGTTTAATGCGAGAGTGATGCTTTAGACCAACAATGCTGGTCTTTAATTAAATTAAAGTGTCTCCTAATTTAGTTAGTTCAATATTTAGTTATACTGTGTCAAACCAAATGATGGCTAGTACTTAGTTGTTTACTGTAGAAAATCCATACGTTCTGAGCGGGTAGAGAGTGACAAGTTTTCATCGTAAAATTATATGTTTCCTCGTTCAAGTAATAATTATTTCAATAATGTTTCGAAACAATCGAACAAACTAACCGCCACCTCAAAGAACAAGATTATTATTTTTAGGATTTAAAAAAACACCGTAGTTTCTCTGACATGAAGTAACAAGAAACTTAAGTATGGCCAGCCAAAACATTTACGGTTTGCGTGTCATTCACTTTATTGAAGTTTCACGTAACAGGCTTCTCAAATTTTATTAGTAAATTTAATCCGAATAAGTTTAATCCTTTTGGGATTTATAAATCCAATTGTAAGCTTTTAATTAGTACTTACAAACCAATATTTTATCTAAATAACTCGAGGCGATGGTCAAAGTGTTCGATGGTCAGGATGGGAGAGTCTTAAGAGCTATTCCCCCCAGAAATGTGGTAGCCACGCCGATGAACCTTCACCAGTGTCATCAAAGTTTGACATCAGTCGTGAACATCGTCAGATTCCTCGGGATGTTACCGATAGTGAAGGAAGGAGACGACTTCTACTCTTGTTTCAGCTTCCGGTCTCAGTTCACGCTCCGGAAGCTCCTCGTCCTCACGTACAATATCTCTTTGTACATCTTTTACATGGCGTCCATCGTGTTTGTAAGAGATGAGTTGCTGGTGTTACCAAATATTTCTTTCTTAGAACTATCTTTGAAGTTCTTCACAATGTTGTCAGTGGTTTCTGTTATCCTTGTACCTTACAAGTACTGGTGCAAATCAGGAGGTATCTGCTCGTATCTTCAGAAGATCCGGTTGTTTGAGATAGCTTACCATCAGCTGACGGGTCGAGTAGTCCCCACTATAACCCATCGGTGGTCAGCTACCCTTTTGACCCTCTGGTGGATTGTCGACATTCTCTTGGCCATCTTAAATATTGACGGCTTTAATAGTAGATTTTCCCTAATTAATTTTTTATCTACAGTCCATAATCTGGTGGTCTGCGGAGGTACCATCCTGTGGTTGGCCATGTGCGGGACAGTGACCCATTTCGCCAATCATCTGTCCAAGTCTTACAAGGCATCGGTAGAGGAGCCAGCTTCCGGGACGGTGCGTTTGGACGAATATAGAAAACTATGGTCACGGCTGAGGTCACTTCTAGTAGAAACGGGGGACGTGCTGGCTTTTAATTACGTCTTTCATCTGTTGACGTTGTTGAGTTTAACTTCAATACTGTCTTTTTACGTGTTATACAATGGAATGGACAATACGAGACTATGTAGCTTGTTAGTTTTGTTTTCCTGTAGCATGCTCGCGATGATAAATGCGGCTCATGTGGCCATGGAAAAGGTAATTATTATTATACTGTACATACATAGATTGAGCTAGTGGCATTTTTCATTCTCATATTTATGTAAACACACATATTAAAGATGCTTCCCTCAAATCCTCGATTACTCAAATAAAAATCTCGAATACAATTATGCTATACTACTATTTAGCACCACGTCTTACTACCCGTTCGGGTTATACGCTTTAAGTACTAATTACTCTAATGGATTAGGAATTGGGAAGGTTGAATTAGAGGAAGTGAACCCGCATTTGCGTGGAGGGAAAGTGGAAAACCATTTAGGAACCCCACCCCCCAGTTCACCCGACCGAGATTCGAACCCCGATCTCCCTGTCCTCAGCAGTTGAGCTCAACACGACAAGCGCATTAGCCAACTACGCCACCGAGGCGGGTAATACAATTATGAAGGCCTTGATTTCTCGAAATCACAATTTTAGACAATTAATAAAAGTAGTTATATTATAGTCTTATGTGGTTGGGATAGTAACCAAATCAACACACACACAAAAATTATACGGAACTCCGTACGGACTTTCTCGTTCTATTGTTTGAAAATGGAGATATTTACTCAAAACTCGTAATAGATGTGAAACGAAATAATATACACTAGCAAACCCAAGCATAAATTGCACTATATTTATGCAAAACTTTTTTTTAGTCCTAGTTTTAAATTTTATAATTTTGTTTTTAAAGAATTAATGTCCTCATTTGTATGTTTGGACCGATAAAAAAAGATCAATGCTGGGTCCACAAGGGTCAACACTTCGTATTAAAATTTCAACTTCCGGTTAAAATTTTCAGCACTTTATTAGATGTTGCAAATCTTCATGCCATTGCATTGTTATTAAATTCCTCATTTATAAACTTTGACTAATAAAAAATGTAAATATTGACTATTCCGTCTAAAATGGATATAGATCATTGTTGTACAAACATTTCTCATAAGAGTTTTAAGGAAAAAACAACATAAACATTTAGAGACTTACTCATATTTAATTACTCTATGGCATTGGAGAATTATTGCGTTAAAACTTAAGTACTATCTCTTTACAACTAAAGCTCACAAAATTGTATCAATATATTTGCCAATATCCCAGAAACTGTTGGATTTATAAAAATATATTTTATATAAAAGTTTTTTATTTTAATAATACTACAATTTTTCAATGATAATTTATTTAGTATTTCAAATAGTTGTGGAGATACGGAAGTTTCTGCTTCTGTAAAGTACCTTAAAATTAATTTTCATGGTAAAATGAAAATATCCAGTTCATTTATAATCTTAATCATCACCTAAATACGAATCTTAATTAAAATCGTTAGAGTCGATTTTGAGAAAATCGATTCTTTCTCTTTTCGCTCTTTCTTAAACTACTCTTAATTTTAAGTTTAAACAGACACATAGAAAGACGTCATAGCAAATACCACTTTTTAGGGTTTAGGTGGTCTTGAGACGTCGATATCCATCAACATTTCAGGTTAGATTTTCTTTTGCGGTCGCAATGCTTTTACCTTTGGTATTCGAAAAGTTAAAAAATATATATATTTACGTATAGCTTGAAAGTTATTGGTTTCATAAAAATATTCTTCTTATAAAATATTTGTACTATAAAGAGACCTACATATTCGTAACTATAAGTAATTTCATATCTCAAATAGTTTAGGAGATGATATAAAAAAATGATAATTTACGCATCAGACCGGAGCCCTTAGTCATTTTGCCGAAATATTGATTGAAGCAATTTTTTTTGGTATATTTATAAATGTTTAGAAATGAAATTTAATCAAAATTGTTAGAGCCGATTTTGAGAAAATTGACTTTATCTTATTTTGCCCTTTAGTAAACTACTCTCAATTTTAGGGTTAGATATCCAATTCCAAAAACTCCTTGGGGAAACCCTATGAAAACCCCAGATACCAAGTTTTATCCCGATCGGTAAAATAGTTAAGGCTCTAGTTGGAGGTACAGACAGACAGACGGAAAGTAAAAAACAACTTTTTTGGATTCGGGGGATCATAAAACATCAATATTCATCAAAATCTTGAGTTCGATTTTTTTGTCGATCACTATACTTTCTCTACCTGTAAGATAGCGATAAAGTAATAACGGAACTTGATTAATATAATTAATTTACTCAGAGAGCTTTTTTATGATTTATGAAATAATTGTATGACAAACAAAATAGCGTTTGTCAGTGGTACCAAGCCTTTAAAAATGTTTTTTAAATCAATTTATCTATTTTTTATCATTATTTTATAACACTTAGTACCCATTTTTTTTAAGATTCAAGGATTCGAATTTGGATTCGATATTCGGAAATTAAATTTAATATCAAACATTACAAAACAAAAATGGTTTGAATTGAATCTTATATAGTGAGAAGGTTTAGAATCCTGTATAAAGCAAATATTATATTATCACACCCAAATCTAAATTGGGCTTGATTAGTTATATATTTTTTTATTTGAGGGTAAAGTAAAAATATAAGGCCGATAAACCGTGTCTAAATAATGAATAGATTTTAAATATTACAGAGAGCATCCAGTTTATATAGCCAAGTCAATTCATTTAACTTATATAAGAAATATTTGACTAGATCCGAATTTCAAATAATAATAATAATTCTAATATGAGATATATTTAGATTCTTTCAATTCAGATTTTAGAATGAAATACTAACAAGATTTGAATTCAAATCTAGAACTTGGATATTTGCATAGGCTTAATATAAAACGTTCACTACGTCTGACCACCCGATTGGGCTACTAGCATACACTTATGAAATATGGATGCAGAAAATAAAATTAAGATGACATAGGGGTTTATTTTCAGACAGCCGTAGGCCTGCTAAAAGTGGGGTTTTCATTAGTTTATCACCCCCTACTTCCAAACAAATAGGTCTACATTTCCTCTCAATTATGCCTTTATCATCCCTAGCTCATTGGTGGAGAATATATTCGGATAGCCCGAATGTAAAGTGAGACGTGGAGAGCAAATATATATTATGTATATAATGCTGTTTCACGTTGAATATGCATAAATAGACATGAATGGAATATTAGAAACATTTAAAAAGTGAACCCAATAATGATTTAACTTCTTTTGCAGGTGAACTCTGAATTAATCCAACAACTTTTGATGCTCCGAGCTAGAACAACAAATATTGCAATAAAATGTCAGGTAGTTATCATCATTTTATAATAATATGTTCTAAGAAAAGTTTATGGTAAGACATGGGAAACGCTGTGGGTGTTGGAGGGAGAAAGGGGGCGATAGTGGCAGAGGAAAGGGGGTAGGTCATATGTTATGATTAGGGCTATATCCACAAAATGAATAGCCAACAGAAATTATTAATGAGGGAGTCCAAAACATTGACACTTGGGCAGATCAAGGAGCGATCCTGACTGATTATATTGACGATGTTTTAGTCTTTTGATGGGTTTTTTCCCCGGATTCTTAAAACCTCTTGGTTATGTTTCTTTTTCTTTAACCCCCTCATAGTCAATTGTGGCACTAAGCATAAGAATTAAAATAAATTTATTTAAAATATTTATTCTATTATCAATGTTTATTTGAACCAAGCAAATATAATTAGCTACATTTGGACTATATTTTATCTGAAATACTAGCTTCCTCAACTCTACTTCATTAGTGTGTCTCGACTTGGTAGTAAATGCCTTTGTTTTCCTCCGCAGATCGGCCAGTTCCTAGCTACTGTGGTGAATCACCCTTCAACTGTAAACCTAGGAGGTTACATCTCTCTCAACAGAGAACTCTTTACAGCTGTGAGTACAGAATACTTTACTATATCTTGTACAAGCTCGTAGATATCTTGGGGAACAAATCATACAGAGTACTTAACCACATACAACTGTGAGTCCAGCATAATTTACAATCAGGGGCTGCGTTTATGTTAGCTATTGATAAAAACCTTTAACAGTACACGAGTTTGGGGTTTACTGGAATGAACACAAAATTATTATCTATAACTTGTAAACTTTAAAACCACAATCAGAGCTAGATATGAAGTAACATCTTTGACAGTTAAAAAATTTACTTAAACATTGACTATACATTCATACGTCAAGTCATTTTATCTCAATCGGTCACTTTTTATAGAAAATATCAATACTTATAAAATAACATAAAGGACAGTAGATAGTAAAATGTTATCAATTTTGACAGCAAGAAAATGTGTTTGTATTTTCTAAGAGTTATTATTATATTTATTACTATTTCAGACATTTAACGTGAGCTTTTTGAATCGACTGATTATATCAACACACGACTTAAAACTAACTTAAATCTAGAACAGACACAACACCCAGCCCCCGGCCGTTAAATCATCATTGTGAAAGTGGAAATCCACATAAATGTTCGGCGATGCCTGGAATTTAACCCGGGGTCCTTAGTTCAGTAATCATGCACACCACTGGTTGAGCTAAAGACCTTCTACCAGTTACTTATTATTATTATCAGGGCTACCATACGCCCTTTTTTACTCCCGGCATGTCCTCTTTTAGAGACGTAAAATATATGTTTGGGCGGATTTATTATATCAAATACGAAATTGTCCGATTTTTTTTAACCAGTGATGTTTCCTAGAAGCGAAATGGCCAAGTTAATTATAAGAATAATGTTTTAATTAGTATTTCTTATAAATGCTCATTTAATAGGAAAGTAAACGTCTTAAGGTAGTGGTAGAAGTTGTAGTCCATTCGCCATAGGGGTCGTGGTAACTGACAGATACACCGGATATCATCTCTGACTCTGAGGAAAAGGCATGTCTACTGTTGGGAAACAGCTTTGTAATTTTCTTGTTTTCTTTGGTCAATCTTTCCCTAAATATAAGACAAATTTCGCAACGCTGGTTAGTCGATGTTGCCAGTAGCTTCTTCTTACCCCAGCACACCAGTTTCAGACATAACTGAAAGTGAGGAGATCTGGCAACAGTAATTAACTGAGAGAGAAGGAAGATAAAGCTTTCATCCATAATACCTGCAGTTACCTTAATGGTGACATTGGATTTAGCTAAAGCTACCAGATCTACTTGTATGCATCTATTTGACAAATCATATGTTCCGCCAGATCATGTGTTGCTTTGTTGTCAATTTTGGCAATCAAAACTTTCACAACAAACAATTGATTTTTCATGTATTTCTTTTAACCGTTGTTTATATCATATGCTAGCCACCAGTTACCACCACTTATATCGTGTATGGACTCTACAGAAAGCTGGTTTCACGAAACTTTTCATCAATAGCGCTAAAAAAAACTATGGTCTTTAATTTTGCGTCAAGTTTCTCTTCCTTGTATACTTTGACAGTAATAATTTTAATTCAAGAGATAGATTATTCTGATAGGGGCAATGTTTGTAGCAATTCCTTAGTTACTGTGTAATTAATTTAAACACATTGTTGCGGGACTTTTAATCAAAGAGGTGTGTTTGTTTTAAGTTTTCTTTACACTATATTTTATTGTCATATCTTTTCAAATTATATTATTTTTAAGTAAACAACCCGATGATTGGTTTGATGTGATTCCTTTCCATCCGGAGCTGGACATGCTTTCATCCCTGGTTAGTGCTGTCTGCACCATCTGGTAGAAATCCCATGCATTGAAGGTGTTCCGGGAAGTGTGGTAGTTCCCCGTAGCCTTCCACACTGAATTTCTATGAGCGAGCGCGAAAGTACATACCAAGTTTCCGCCGGAAAGGTATTTTCGCATAGCTTCCAGGGTTCTTTTACACGCCACAATCGACACGGGTCCGAAGGCTTTACTTCCCCTCCAGGGAAAGCTGTGCCACGGATGTTTATCGCTTAAGAAAAATCCGTCAACCTCGGCTGGGTTTGAACCCACGGACCTCAGGTCCTGAGATGAGCACTTTAACCCAAGACCACCAAAGTCTACTTAAATTATCCGTATTCTAGATTTAAAAAAAATTGTAATCTAAAAGAGAACAAGAAAGTTTTGTGGGACGTCCTCTTTTTTTGCTATCACAAATATGGCAGCCCTGCCTACTTTACTTTGATACCAAATGATTAATTTATGAATCGCCTCTGTGACCTAGTGGTATGAGTGCCTCCCTACAGACTCGAAGGTCCCGGGTTCCATAACCTCTAAAGCAGTGGGTATATAACGGTGATCAACTCAGCCATGTGAGGACAAATGAAGAGCTACTTGAATGAATGAGTAGCAGCTTCTGTCTAGAAAACTGAGACACTAATGTTGGCACTATCATCGTTAAAGGTGGTATAGTTCACGCCATGGAATTGTATGATTAATTTTGACCCCCTTCCAACCCTGTCACTTTCTCTGTATTGTTTGTTTCTCCTGTAGTTGTGTGGCATGTTGATCAGCAACGGGGTGATCCTATTGCAGTTCCACGGAGCACCCACTAGCGACGCGGCAGTTACCAACAACGACACTCGACATAGATGAATCCTCAAATTTAAGAGCGTCGGGGTGTATTTAATGTTTTGTATTTGTTTATTTATTTATCACCGCACCCCACTACACGTTCGGGCTGTACGCACATGTACAAATTATTCTAATGCAGCGATTATAAAAGGGTGAACCACGAACTAATTTCACCAGGCGTGATGCCAAATTCTCGTCGTTGTGTTTTTATTAATAAAAAATATTTATTATTATTATTATTAGCACCGCGTCTTACTACCCGTTCAGGTTGTACGCACTTACGCTAATGTGTAATGGTAGGATGATTGTGAGATGAAATGGAGGAACTACAGTTTAACGTGGAATCCGAACCACGGTGGAGGCCTGGCATTCCTCACATTCACAAGATGTCTTGTCAGAGGTGAAGAAAGGGTTTGGTAATCAGATAAATCTGTGCCGGGACCGGGGATTGAACCCCGGCCGCCAGCACAAAAGTCTGACACCTTACCCCTAGACTGCCAGGTCACCAAAATATTAATTAAAAGTAGTTTCATTCAACTATAACTTTTGTTAAATAACATAAAAAATTCGAGAGTTTTAATATACTATAAACCTGTTTAGGTAGTTGCATGTTATTTGGGCGTCACTCTCGTGTTAGACTAGACGGATGATAACGGTGAGATCGAGTTTCGAATCCTAGTCGGGTTTACTGAGGTGGTTTTCTTACAAAATATATATTTACAATCCCCCTCCACATGAATACGGGTACACTTCTTCTTAATTCAATCTTTGCTATCCCTAACTCATTAGCTTAATTTAATAAATATGCGTACAACCTGAACAGGTGGTAGGACGCGGTTCTAAAACAAATGATATATTATATTAACTCTTGTCGTCACAGGAACAAAGCAAAAAAACCTAATTGTTGTATTAATATATCTAGTACTTTCAATGACCTACAAAATCTTATTATACAGTAATCCTTAGGAAAGTATTATTATAATCATTTGATAACACTTGTTATTGATAATATAGTGTTACTAAACAAATAATTATTTCCTGATAGGTTGGACGTTAGCTACTTTCACTATATGTTTGCAATAAATAACCTTTAGCTAGCTGTTGGCTACAGCCTCTCCTACTGTAGATAGGGTATACGTATATACACACAGACATACATATTTAAGTATAATATAAATAAATGGTAAAACAATAGATTAATTCATATTACAAATCAAGAGTGATGCATAAACCAATGTTGAAATAAATTAAACGTATTTTTAATAGATGTATGATACATATTTGACGTGTATTTATTCTTGAGACAAATATGTGCTATGATTTATTAATGTAAAGTGTTGTATACAAGGCAAAATAAAAATTCAAATTAGTTAATAGAAACAACAATATTTCTACTATTTTTTAACATGTAAGGTGGAAAATAACGGTGTCTACAAACTCAGTTCCGGTTAATTTTGTGCCTATCCCAATAATTTTGTCCCAGACAACGATTTTACTATCTGGTGCCTGAAACAAATAATTCAAGGGTGTAAAATCAACTTTTAAAATAAACATTGATACTAGCAGAATCAAATCAAATCTAATGTAAAATATTGAGAGCACTAACATATTAAAAGTGAAGAGCATATATATTAAATTTAATTGACTATTAATACATGTGCAGGCCTAAATAAAATTGCACGCACATTTAAGGAAATAGAAAGCTTAGAAAAATAAAGGACACTAAAAATATTGAAATTTAATAGGCTCAAATTTTATGACACACATTTTATGAAATCGAGAACATACATGTTTTCTGCCATTAAACGTTGCATTTTTTCTTCCACATATTGATCTTTCCTTAACTAACATCGCTTTGTATTTATTTCAGTGCAATTTATACTAAAAAATATATTGGGATGGTGATGATAAAACATTTAGTCTAACTTCGAATGGAGGACCTTACAGCCATTTCTATTTTTTATTTCCCTTGAAGAAGAAACTCCCCAAAAGGTAGGCGGAAATTACAATCAGGAGAAAATAATTTAAAAAAATATAATCTGTGAAAGCTTGGACTTGAGGTTCTTGGGGTTGAATGGACATTAAAACATCTGTGAAAACTGTCATTATGGCTGGGTTCAAGAAATGGCGAACCAAAAAAACAACTTTAAGAATTTGCTAATCACAGAATATGTTTTCCTATACTTTATACTTAATCCCAATACTTACAAAATTCCTAAACCAATTTTAAATTAAGTTAAATCTGCAACATTTTCAAAACTTGTTAAATGAATAGAGTTTTTGAAATCTGCATACATTCTGAGAGGACAGAACGTCTCTTCCATTTTACCACGTTCATAGATCACAGCCTTGAATGATTTGGAGTAGCACAAAGTAACTAACCAATCAATTGACGAATAAAACACGAAATATAATTAACTTTCATCATTCTATGAGTTATAGACATTTGTTGGAACAATTCAGGCGCACTCCTAAAGGTCCCATCAACAAACGCACTCTGACGTTGTTATAAGAACTTTAAATTAGTATAACAAGAGAATATTTCAATATTATTTTTATACTCATTAACTACAAAAAAACGTTTATTTTTTATTTATTTTATTTTATAACGAGGTTCTCTAATATTTCGTGTAGTTGTGTAAGATCTTGGGGTAATTAATCAGGCCCCAGGAGAGGGGGTTCAGGAGATACATCGTGCCTGGGCCTAGGGGTTTATAAGGGGCCCGGAAATTTTAAGGGATCTCATAAAATGTCTGCATATTGAAGACAAGAATTCACATTTCCACCAGGAATTACTAATATATCATTAGTACACTATGTTTTTGTCTTTGTTTAGCATGGAATATTTCGGCTAAGCCACCGAGCCTCCCAGTTGTTAAATCTTATATTTACCACTAGATGTCGGCTCTGCCCAGAAGTTGTTTTAAATGTTCCTACCAAAACAATATAGACTCGCTGTCCATTTCAGAGCTAGTAGTTAATGAATAACACTCGACAAGTGACACGTGTGTAATGAACGAGACTCTCTCAGCACTTACGATAACGGTAGCGCTTACCTCTTTCCCAATAAAAATAATATATTTCTAGCTATTGTGTTAATTGTGAAGGGCCTCAATTCAAGACTCAACAGTGACTCCAGTGATGTGCGGCTATCAAGCCAACTAGACTACTCAAAATACTTGTGGTTGTACACACGTTTGTGACTATTATCTAGATTATGTATTATGTTTTATTTGTACTTCCAACGCGTTTAGACTCGAACTGTCTTTTTATTTTGTTTCTCTTCTTTTTACTTAATATAAAGAGAAAGTATTGTAATCGTGAAAACTTGATGAGATGATGAATATTTACGTTTTATGTGCACTCGAATCCAAAAGATTTGTTTTTACAATTAAAAAATAAATTAATATAAAGATGGTTTACTTATCAAATATTTTAGAAAATAGTTTTTTTAAAGACACTTGAGAATTAAAACAATAAAATCAGACTATTTGGGAATATTTTTCATGATATTTAAGAATGTTTTTCTATTTTTACCAATTAAAATAATTTCAACATAATTTAATTGTTAAATTAAAAATCTTTGAAAATTTGAAATTTAATAAAAATCGTGTGTATATTTAAAATTCATATAATTGAATAGTTTTTATATCAATTATATAATATTTATGGTTTTGTCTTTTCCTTTTTCAGCTATTTAAAATGTTTTCTCACAAATCTGGAGCTCTTAAAAGAAAAGAAAGAACGAGAAACAAATGAAAAAAGAGTCAACAAATGCTCTTTCGATTTGAATTAAGTGTGGCTTCAAAAGAATTTTCATCGACCTCACTTATAAAAGAAACTGTTGAAAACCTCATCCCAAAACAAGGAGCAGTTAACTTGAATAATCATGCACAGAATGTTTATGAAGGAAGGGCCAGATGCAGAATACAGGCGTATGTGAAAGTTAATTTGGAAAACGATAGGAGTGATCATTATGTATGCCTTGGAATTGGATGTATCATGACCGCGTTTCCATCTCAAAATGACATAAAAAAGTATGTTTCCAATGGTCACATCCCACTACCTAAAACATTTCCAAAAGTCACCTGCAATCAATTTTTTTCAGAAAGCATTCTGAAATTTCAAAGCACCAATGGAGAACTATATGCAAGAGACTGGCTAGTCTGGAGTCACCAGAAACGAGCATTATACTGCTTTCCATGTTGATTATTTCGCTACATGACAGTAAACCTATCACTTCTGCACTGGTATCTGCTGAAGATTGGAATTATAATGGCAGGTGGTGGAAAATTTCCCACAGGATCCCAAAACATGAAAAAGGTAATAGCCATAGATAATGTTACCTAGCTTGGGGAGAACTAGAAAGACACCTGTTGTCTGAGAGATGAGTTGACACCATCCTAGAAGCGTCAATCAAAACTGAAGCCGTGAAATGGTAAAATATTTGAAAGAGCATCATCGATGTTGTACTCTTCTTGGGAGAACGTGGTTTGGAATTTACTGGTTCATCCCATCAAATTGATGATCCATACAATTGAGACTTCTTAGGACTCATTGAACTGCTCTCCAGGTGAGACCCCATCTTTCAGGAACATGTGCTAAGTGTATAGGAGTCACAGAAAAAGAGTGAGCTGCTTCAAGTTCATTATTTTTCCCCTGACTCACAAACTGGATTTATTGCAGAATGCTAGAATCTTGTGAAACAACACATTTTGCGTGATAGAGAAAAACAGCAAAATACTTTGCAATATTTGTATATTCCACACCAGATTCCTCACATATTGAACACACAACATTTATTTTGAGGTACTTACATTTAAAAGAAATGCATTATGAGATTCAAGAAATTTTTCTCAAGTTTGTAGATTGTGGTAACAAAAGAGGGAATGAAATTGATGAGTTAATAACTGATACACTGAAAGAACATGCTATTCCTCTCAGTTATTGAAGAGCCCAAGTCTATGATAATGCGGCAAATATGGTTGGAAAATATAACGGCACACAAGTAAAAATACTTGAACAATGCGCAACAGCAGTTTTTCCCACTTGCGATTGTCACACACTCAACTTATATGGAAATGATGCTACTGAATGCACACCTGAAGCAATAACTTTTTTCGGAACAATTCAAATTTTGCACGACTTGTTAATTTCCAGTCCTAAGCGGTGATAATTATTACAAAACTGTATTGGTTGTTCTCTTCATGGTATGTCTGAAACAAGGTGGTCAGATAGTGTTGAATGTGTAAAACCTTTTGCGGCTCACTTGCCTGGCATTAAATTAGCACTGGAAGATATCCTAGAACTAGAAATGAAGTTCATGGAGTTTTATTATACATGACATCAGTTGTCTGTGTGTTAATGTCAACTGTGAGGTACAAAATATTAGCTGTCATAGATAATTGCAACAAGGTTATTCACAACAAGACTGTCACACTGGATGTTGAAGTAGCAAACATAGACACTTTCCTCACAGATTTGGTCAAACTTAGACACAACGGGAAATGCATGTGGAATGAACCAAACCAAATTGGTTGTGTCAAACCCAAACATAGAAATAGAACTCTCCCGCAGATGTGGGAGATTTAGGCACAAAAGGGCAAGGTCACATGATGCTAATTTGGAGGAAAGACGTCAGAAGGGGCCTACTTCAGAAAGTGTGTGTGTGTTTACGTTTTGTTAGACAATGTAATGAGGATTAACGTACGCTGCAATGCTGAAAACATCTTGCCATGTCTTAAAGGGATGTGGAAAGAAAAGCTTTATCTTTATCAGAGAAATATCCTGCTGATATTAGCGGTAAATTTTTTGGAAAAGAAATGCAGAATTTACCCTCTGTATATAAGTCAAATTTTGGAAATACACAATTAAAGCCATTATAACGGCTGAACGTGTTAACAGAGTACACACTTAGTGACCTGTTTCCAAATGTTTGTGTTAGCTTAAGAATACTATTAAAAATTCCATCAACAGTAGCGTCTACATAGAGGTCATTTAGCAAACTCAAGATGATTAAGAATTATTTAAGGTCTACAATGTCTCAAGACCGTCTTGTAGATTTGGCCAAGCTCAGCATTGACTCAAACATTACCAAAACAATTAATTTTCATGCAGTGATTAAAAATTTCTCACAAAAAAAGGCCAGGAAAGCTTTTTTTTTGCAAAGTAAATGCCAAAACTATCGACTTTTTTACTTAAATTTATGTATTCTTTATTGCAATATAAAAGAATGTTTCAATGATAATTTTTTTTATCCCTATTTGTTGTATTGTAGAATAAAAAAAGATGTTCAAATGTGCCTTTCTTATCTCTGATCTCCTATTCAATTTTTATTTATATTTATCATAAAGAGAGTATGGAAGCATAAGGCTTCTAATGCAAAAATCAATCAAGTGCTCCATTCCACCCTTCTCTCATTTTGCATACCCCTTTTGGCCGTACATTTCATAACATAAAACTGAAGTAAATAAAAACAGGTTTTTTAATGGAGAAGGGAAGGGGCCCTGAAATAATCTTTGAACCCCTTGATTAAATTCCTCTTGGAGGCCATGGATAATTTAGGCATGCCAATTGATCTAGCTCGAGGAATATTTTTACGAATAAACTGAAGATCATAGCTCGTTAATGTTTCATTTTTATTATTTCTTTGGAATTCACGGCTTAAAAGTTTTAAAAACCCTCTCAGTTGTATTTTCCGTTGCTTTGCCAACCAATGTTTTAATTTCTGTCGATTTAGTACACTTTCTGATTCTAGTTCATGGTCATGGTGAATCACAGCTTCAACAATTTATTTTTTATCCTTAACTTTCAAAAATCACTTACAGTTAGCTTTAACTCATTTACAACGTTCAATTCCATCAGTTCTATATGTGGTACCTATATATTTATCCATTAATAACGATTAATTCTTTACCCCTTTTAATATTTATTATTCCAAACTCCGTGTTGGCACTGATGGCAACACACGTTACACTGCCACCACCAGGAAATCTATCATCAAAGGTAATTACGTCATTGCTAGTTCCTGATAATGCCAACTAAAGTTTACATGGACAGTGTACCCAACCCATATAGTTTGTGCAACCCTTGATACCTTGTTAGTAAGCCTCTTGGACTCGCTTGGTATGTTTATATTTACCTCAATAAGACTCAAACAGTTAATCGGGTTACATTTGGTGTGCAGACGAAAAAACTAGAATGATGTTGTTCAAGTTGTCAATCTTGTCTGAATTTCCTTCCAATAACATAAAATAATTGCTCCAAGCCCAACTCATCTAAGCAATTACATTAATTACCGGTTGCGTTAAATTTCAATTCCCATAACTCGTCACTACAAAAAAATTTGAGCTATACCGATTTATATTTGAAAAGACAAGACCAATAATTAGCCTCAATTGAATAACAACGAACGTCTAAATGTATGTTTCACTGAGTAGAGTAAAGAAAATGTTGAAGTAAATTAGAGATAACGATATACATTAAAATAGTCCGTGGTTGTGAACTTTTTAAGTAAAACAGTGAAGCAATACCTTAATGTTTTAGTAGGACTCGAGCAGGAAGGAACTTTTTGTAAATACCAACGTATATTTTTATCACGGTACACATTGATAACATTTTAATATTATTTTATAGGTACAGTACCTCATATATATAGCAACGCGTCTTGCTGCTCGTTCAGGTTAAACGCTTATGTACAGTACTATATATGATAGTGTGTTAGGGATTATGAAGGCTGAATCGAGAGGAGGCGTACCCACATTTGGGTGGAGGGAGAGTGGAAAACCATTTAGGAAAAAAAAACCTCAGTTCACCTGACTGAGATCGAACGCCGATCTCCCCATCCTTGGCAAGAGCAGCACCTTAGACCATGCAGTCATCGAATAGGGTCCCTAATAATATTATCTATCAAAAGTGATAGACGCAGGTCACATAATTTTGCGTATACATTTATGAACATTGTTTTAGTAACGTTCATAACCTATCAAAAAAAGTTCCTTCCCAAAGAAATCTAACTGTACTTTCGTAGCACGTACCCTTCGTTTACCCTGTAAGGTGACAAACTTCCCTTGAATCATTCCACTATGGTATAGCCTATATGATGGTCCCATAATGCAATCCGTCAAGGTAAGACTGCCACCTTTCATGGTAAACAAATTCTACAGAAACATTATGCCCCGTTTTATTAGGTCACGCTATCTATCATTCAGGTGATAACTATATTTTGTAACAACTAATACAAATATCCGTGTTTTTCCTGATATAAACAAACAAATTGGCCAAAAGTTTAGAAGCTAACATCAAGACTTCCAGGCTAGAAACACTTAAATTAAAAATGGCCGAAGAAACACAAGGTAGATTCAGTTTTTCTCGCGGATTTAATGAAAGACCGCTTCGACTAAACGCGGAAAACAACTTCATCGACGCAACCCCATTTCGAGGAATTGAGTCTGTGCTGAATATATTCCGCCTCTTAGGGTTTCTGCCGTTCGTCCAAGAAGACGGCTTGCTGGTGACGTGTTTAAGCTCTAAATCAAAGCTGACCTTAAGAAAGCTACTCGTATGTTTCTACTCTTTTCTGTGCTACGGTGTGTACTGCTTCATTTTCACCACAAGGCTTCAGAATCTCAGCAGCTCGGGTATCAATGCGGGTTACTTAAGGATAGCGATAATTCTAAGTTCGCTGTCTTTCTTCTTGGTCCCAATCAAATTTTGGTTGGTCACGTCTCACGTTTGTTCCTACTTTAACCAGTGGGTTTGTTTCGGGGGGTTTTATGAGTCCGTGACTGGGTGCCCTCTAGTGTTCCCGTCATCCTCACCCAAAATTATCACGTCCCTGATAGGGAGCTCGATACTGGCGGGCTATTATTGGTTTCATTCGACACTACCTCTCGTATTTAAGTTGGCCATGGCCTTGCTTATCTTCGGATACATCATGAACTCGCTCCTATGGTTCGTCATGTGTGACCATCTGAGCCTTTCTGCTGAACAGCTGATGAGGGCCTACGAGGACGTCGTCAGAGGACGTTCTTCCCGAAGGATATACTTGAAGGAGTACCCTCGGCTCTGGCTGACCGTGAGAGAAATCCTCCACGACACCGGGAATATCCTGACGTTCAATTACGTGCTGGATCTAGTTGTGAACGTGTATTTTCACGTGTTCCTAATATTCGAGCTGTTGGAGCAGGATTTTAGCGACGTCTTCTCCGTTGTGGCAGTTGTCTTACAGATGTTGTCACTCTCTTGCCTCTACGTTAATATAATTTCGGCGAACAACGCCACGGGTGAGGTGAGTTATTCATATTATTATTCTCAATATGTTTATTATTATTGATAGACAAATGAAACATAAATAACATTTAAAAAATCTTAAAACACATTTATAAACACTTAAATATATTACCAAAAGAAGATTAATTAATCAATTAGGTTGGTACCACTGAAATAAACTTTCTGAGCAGTCCATTACCGCTTGAGAAAGACGCCATTTGACATCGAAATATTGAAGTGTTTGTAAATATATACCAGTGATCTTTAATAGTTTTACCTTGTTGTAATTATGCTTTAATTTCTACAATTCTTTAATATACTTGGAAGATCAAAATTATCTTTTAGTTATGGATATAGCTGCTTCAAGTATTTGTAAATTTGAAAAATTACACTTGAACACAAAAATCGAACCCGGGACCTTTGACTTATCACGCCAAGAAAAGAATGACGGGCTTAATTTCCGTATCCGGGTGTCATTTTTCAAATTTACAAAGCTAGGCCTTATTTAACATGTCTACATATATACATACATAATAAAATTAATTGTTTGTTATGAGCATTGCGCTATATCTATTGCATGCAGAGTTCTGAAATTTTAAAGTTAATAATCCTTGTCACCCGCTTCGTTGGCCGCATGGTCTAAGGTGCTACTCTCGCAGTAGACTAGACTGTTGATGACGGTGAGATCAAGGTTCGAATCTTGGTCGGGTGTACTGAGGGTAGATTTTTCCACAATTATTTTTCATTCTGCCTCCACGCATATGTTTTTCTATAAATATAGCTTTCTTCATCCTTAAAACCATTATTGTAATTAACTGGAATTTTAAATTTTTGATTAGATTTTTTAACTTATAAAAAAGTTGGCCGGAAGAAATGAAATTAAAATTTTTTGTCCGTCTGTTTGAAGTAAAGAAGGACGTTGCCACGGTACTTCTTCTAGTTCACCTATAAAATAGAACATAAGAAATAAACTAGATAATATGTAAAATAGATCAATAGGGTGTTGCAGTAGTCACACTCACAAAGTGACATAATTTTGAAATGGAGAGTGAAAACATGAAATATATTTTCTCAGGTCAACGCATCCGTTCTAGAGAAACTGATGGCCGTTCTTTCTGAGGAAAGGAATGAGTACGTTTTAATACAGGTTAGTTTTTATATTAACGCCAAATTATAGCACATATCTACAGTTTGTTTGTTTGGAAAAAACATTACGACAAAATAAAAGTGTAACATTTTCTATTAATCATATTGTATAAATATATGAATGTTCTAATTTATAAAATAGAGATTATTTAAAACACATCATAATGTGTGTGATTATAAGTAAATACCTTTGTATGTAAGTAATTTTTTATGTGAGTATTTATATATTTACGTATTGTCTATGTGCATGTTTGTGTGTATATATAAATGTATTTTTAAGTGTGTTTTTTTAGTACCGCGTCTTACTATACGCTCGAGTTATACACCTAAGTACTAATTAGGATAATGGGTTAGGAATTGGGAAGTTAAATAAAAAAGGAGTGAACCCACATTTGCGTGGAGGGAGAGTCTAGTTCAACATGAAATTAGCACGTTAGCTAACTTCGCCACCAAGGTGGGTTGTATGTATATAATTATATGTATGAATGTATAAAAGTAAGAATGTATTAGTTTATAAATATTTATGTACTTATATAATTACATAAATAAATATACATGTGTATTTATGCATGTAATTATATGTGTGTGTGTGTGTGTGTGTGTGTGTGTGTGTGTGCATGTATGTAATTATATGTATGCAACGTGTATATAAAACATTGCATCAAATTTTGACAGGCTATTCCTTGGATGAAAATAAAATAATTCACATCAGCAACTTAGGGTCCATCTTAAATATTAAGGGTGGCATTCACCCCTAAAGATAGAGCTAAAAACGACTGTTGTGTGAAATATTATGAGAACTGCTTAGGGTATTACAACGAATCTTTGTATACTACTTAATGAAACCTTGATTATTAATAAACTAAATGTGCGTTTACCGTTACCCACCCCCATTATGCAAAAAAGGAGTGGTTGTAACACATTTTTCTGCAATAAAATATGACAGAGTTAGTATTACTAATTTTGACTTGATATTAAAAAACACGGAATAAAAATTAACCAAAAAGGTGCCTTGGAGAAACTGTCTAGCTTTCCCCGTTTCCGAGATAATCATGCATGTTTGATTTCAGAGACAAGTGTTAATTCCTGCCAGGTAGGCAGCCTGTACAGCTGTGCTGTGTGGGCCACCACGCTCTTCTTACCTTAATCCGTTAGACTTATTTCTGTGGAGCTTTTTCAAAGCTTTGATGTACGAGACAACCATTGAATGCGAGGAAGACCTTTTAGCCAGGATAGGTGCTGCATGTGATAAGGTTCAAGAAACACCACGTGTTTTCGAAAGATTACGCCAGTCATTGATACGCCACCACAATTATTTCAATGACGTTAGGGGCCGTCATAATGAACACTTGCTATGAATCTGATTTGGAAGCTAGGAACTAAAACATACAAGAACTACAATTAGTATTTCTTAATTTATGCACTAATGATGCAATATTTTAGATACACGTTGTATATATATGTATTTGTAAGTATCAATATGTATGTTTGTATGTATGTACGCATGTATGTAAATATATATGTGTACGCGTGTATGTATATATGTATGTATGTGTAAGTATAAATATGTAGGGGATATTTGCATGTGTGTACAATCGCTAGAAGGGTTTGGTTTCGACCCTGTAAAAGCGCCCTCACACCTGGGAGTTTAGGAGAATCCTCCCCACTGTTCGTGTTACACCCTGTATATCAGGAATTACACACTGCCTTAGGTTTTTTTTATGTCAGATGAACAGGTTCGTGTCAACTGTTGTGGAGGACCAGACCAATATTAATCTTGGGGGATTTATCACTCTTAACAAGGAGCTACTAACTACAGTAAGTCATATCTTTTATACCTTTCTCATATTGAGATAAATTATTATATTCGTTAAAAATTTCACCTATACAGAGTGTTCGGAAACTCATAACCCAAACTGTACATATAGCTTGTTATAACCAAAAGTAATACAAAATCCCTGTACACTTACATCCGGAAAACTACGCTAATACCATTAAGTTGTGTTCAACGTTTCGGTGCACAGCGCTGGGAAAGCAAAGCTGTTCAAGCATGAGTGTACAACAAATTGAATAGGATCTTGGCACGTGGCACTGCACATGTAATAATGGCAAGAACTTTCTGTGATGACTCTCAGAACGTATTCCCATTTTTAGATGTATTAGTGGGTTGTTTACTAAATTGTGGTATGTTCCACTGCCGTGCTCCAAGATGTCGAGGTGTGTAGAGCCGCGCGCCTAACTCCTATGCAACTTGTTGTACACGTAGGCTTAAATAGCTGCGTTCTCCTGGTGCTGTACACCGAAACTTTGAACACAATTTAATGGTATTAGCGTAGTTTTCCGGATGTAAGTGTAGAGGGATTTTGTATTACTTTTGGTTCAAACAAGCTATATGTTCAGTTTGGGCTGTGAGTTTCCAAACACCTGTATATTATGAAGAATCTTAACGTTTTAAGCCTCCTAACTACAAAAAAAGTGGGTCTCAAATTTATGTCTGGCCCTGGGTTACAGAGAAGGCATTATTTCTTTGTCTGTGCCCTGGGTCTACCACCAAAATGGCTGGATCGGCTTTGTTCAAACTCAATAAAAAATAATTTAACACCATGTCTTACTACCCGTTCGGATTACACGCTTATGTAATAATTACGCTAATGGCTTAGGGATTATCAAAGCTATATTTAGAAGAAGTGTGCCCGTATTTGCATGAAGGAAGAATAGAAAGCCATGTTGAAAAAAACCCACCAGACCAAAATTTGAACCTAGATCCCCCCGTCATCGGCAGTCTAGTCTACTGTTAGTTTAGCGCGTTAGATCACGCGGACACCCAAGCAGATACATTTTATATTTATATGTTAAATTGTCATTCCACAGTGGATTTTTCCCCCATTCTAAGTCTCAAATTAAAGGTTGTTTATTAATGCCTGATTTTTGAGATTTTAATTCTAAATATAGATTTTGAACAAAATCCATAAAAATAGTTTGTTCGTCTGTAGACTCAGGTACAGATAGATAGACAGACAGAACAGACATGGTGGCAGCAAAAATTGTGACACCCATTATTTTGAGTTCGGGGACACAAAACACGTTATGATCCATGATTATACTAATTTCTACGATTAAAATAATTTCCCTACATGAGTAAGTAAAAGTTCTGCACTAGTTTTTATTAGTCTTAAGTAAATTTTATGAACATTAGATTATAAAATTCGCTAATTTATGATAACATATCCTTAATACCAACGCCTATTCAGAAAAATATAATATATGGATAAAATAAAATCATATAGCTTTTTGTTAATCGTTTAGATTAATAATTAATTAAATCTACCACATCTTACTAACCATTCACGCTATACTCATGTGTACTACTCACAACAATCTGTTAGGGATGAAAAGGTTGAATTTAGAGGAAGTTCACCCGCATTTTCGTGAAGGAAGAGTGGAAAACCATTTTGAAAATAAACATTCTCAATTCACCCGACCAGGATTTGAACTTTGAATTTCCTGTCATATGTAGTCCAGTATATAGCAAGAATAACGTCCTAACCCATGCAGCCCATTTCGGTGGCCACATGGTCTAATGTGCTGTTCTCGTAGTATAGCAGACTGCCGATGATGGGGAGATCAAGGTTCGAATCTTGGTCGGGTGTACTGAGGGTGGTTTTTCCCCCAAAAAAAATGTTATTCTTCCTTCATGCAAATGCAGGTACACTTCCTCTTAATATAACCCTCATAATCCCTAAAACCATTAGCGTAATTAGTGCATAAGCGTATAACCCAAACGGGCAGTAAGATTTTTTAAAATGCAACCACTAAAGTGGGTTTAAATTAATAATCTATATATATATGTATATTATATAAGCTCTATAATATATATATATATATATCACAATATATAATTTTGAATTAAATAGCCAAGCTATTATAATTGTTTAGTATGATTATAGCCGCATCTAAATATCATATTCTTAAGTCCATTACAGACTCTGCCTTAAAATATAAGTGGAGTGTGACCCTGGGCACGGGATGACTCCTAGCTATCTCAGTGGATAGGGCATTGGCGTACTAAACTAAAGGTTCCGGGTTCTATTCCCATTTCCAGATGTAATTTACACTTTAAAGAATATTGTTAATAAATTATTATTATTCTCATGTTTCAGTTGTTTGGTCTGATTGTAACAAACGTTGTTATTCTACTGCAGTTCCAACAGGTCAACAAGTCTTCGTAAAAAATAGTGTTGGCCAAGAGTGATGACTCTTAGCACCTTCTTGCACTGATATAGCTGTGTTACCATCACTTAAGCTAGGCCACCCCTTCTACATTTTTGTGGCGGTGGCTGCATAGCAAGCTCTATCAAATTAATTTTGTACTTGTTTCATCATTATATAGTGTTGAGTTACTTAACTCTAGGTAGAGTACATGTAACATTACGGCAGTAACTTAACTTAAACACCTGAACTTAAGTTAATTGGCTTTTGTAATCTAGCTGAAGTAAACTCAATTTTCGAAACTTGATTTTTATATTTGAACTAAAGGTGATTTTATTTTGGCGATTTAATTTTTAGTAGAAAGCATACATTACCAGCATTATTAAATGAAATGTAATGGATGCACTTATATTAAAGGAATTAGCTATTTAAAAATCTGTAATTTAACCTAATGAGCTAGCATGATAATACAAAACACATGAATATAAAGTTGACCTCGATGGTCTTGGCGTAAAGTGTTTGCTTCAGGATCCGATGTTCATGGGTTCAAAACCCAACTGGGGTCGACGGAATTTTCTTGAGCGATAAAAATCCGTACCACAACTTCCTTAGGAGAGGAAGTAAAGCCGTCGGTTCCATGTCGATTGTGGCGCGTAAGAAAACCCAAAGTCGATTTTTAAGTTTGCTAAGCTCGCAAATATATCAAACACTTTAAAATAATATTTGAATGTGACCAAAATAAACTTGATTGAAAAAATCGGTAATCTTATAAGAAGATTAAATAATTTATAGTAAAATGCTTTTTTTCCTAGAAAGGTAGGGGACGCAAATATTTGAGGAAAAATTAAATTTAAGGAATAAATAGAATAATAAAAGAAGAGTGTAAAAATGATGAAAGATCTTTGATAAGTTTTTAAGTCGATTGGGGCTCAAAAAGGTCACCGACTCCTGATCTAAGGCGTCACTCTCGCAATAGACTGGACTACCAATGACGGGGAGATTGGGGTTTGATTCCCATCGGGTGTAGTGAGGAGAGGTTTTAACAGATGGTTCCTCACTCTCCATCCACGCACATTCTGGTACACTCCCTCTTTCATTCCACCTTCCTCATCCCTAGATCATTAGCGTAATTAATACATAAGCGCACAACCCAAACGGGTAGTAAGACGCGGTTACAAAAAAAAATTCTGAAGGTTTACGAGCCCTCAATTACTTTTAATTTTATTTTTACTTTGAACGTATCTAAAAATACAACTAGTTTTATATACACGCAAAGGCTTCTTACATAAAGGATGTTACGTCACAATTTAAAGGTCGTCCATCATGAAAGCGTTGGAGCTAATCAAAGTCGAACAAGGCGGAAGTAATGTGCACCTTGAACCCACCCAAAGTAGATGTAATCATGATATTCTAACCAGGAATTTTGATTAGTTCATTTACATTCGAAATAAGCTGAAGTGTTATTTAGCCCTGCGAGAATTGAAGATTCTCAAGGCGCAGAAACACACAGATTTATTTATGAAGGCGTTATATTCCAGGCTGAATTATAGCTGTGCTCTCGGAGGACACGGGATTAAAACCAATCAAGTAGCTTCTTTTTAATAAATATACCTATTTGAGCTTCTTTTTATTAAATATAACTATTTGACTTCACACAACAGCTTAGCTCAGTTGATAGCGTGTTTGCCTACTAAGCTGAAGATCCAGGGCTCAATTCCCAACATGGCCTCAAAATTTATAATTTATGAAATGTAGGTTCGCCTTCCCACCTCCCCCTCCCCTCGCCCCTTCACAGTGATAAATTAACTGCTGGGGGCTGAAGGGTGTGTTTGTTCTAGATTAAATAGCTAAAAAAACTTTAGTACAGTCAAAATTTCTTATGAAGGGCTTTTTATATAGGAAACAAACTTTTTAGGGATAAAATTGATAATACTTTACTATATTATTAGTGTGATTTTAACGGTATTAATAATATATATAAAACCTGCTTCAGTGGCTGCATGGTTCAAGGCTTCACTCTCGCGATAGACTATACTGCCGATTAGAGGGAGGTGAGGGTTCAAATCCCGTTCGGGTGTACTAAGTTTTCCAAAATGATTTTACACTTTCCTCCATGCAAATGCAGGTACACTTTCTATAAATTCAGCCTTCCTAGTCCCTAAAAACATTAGCGTAGTTAGTACAAAAGCGTATAGCCGGAACGGATAGTAAGACGTGGTGCTATAAAAATAAAACACGTACATAAAATCACCCCCATTGAACCCGATCGAGTTTCAAACCCCAACCCCTCACCACCAGACACTCAATCAATTGTAATCATGTAGCCTTAAAACCACTAGACTACCGGTTTGGGTGTTTGATCCCACATTGATTTAAATTTTTTTTATAAGGATGTTCAACGTGCTATTTTTAAAGCCTGTTTGTCTCAACCAAACGAATGAAGGGTAAACGAGAAAAGGTAATTGTTTTTGGAGTTTTCATAGCAAACATTTTTTCCCCGCAAAATAAAATAAAATATTGCTTCAATAGAAACATGGAGTTTAATTTTCTACAAATAATATGTAATCAGAGATTGAAATTTCCCCTATTGAAATGTTCATTTCTTAAATTTCCCACTTTTTATCTATTTATTCTCTAAAAAATGTACACCTTAAAGATATGCAGAACATTTTTTTTATTATATTATATTTTAATTCTACTTTTTTAAATATAATATAATAAAAATATAAAAAAAACATTATTTTCTTCTCGGGCATAGTTTTAATCTCTTTTCACAATTAGTAAGGTGGGATAGTAGGTGACGCGAGGAAAGGTCGGTGTTTTTGCAGTGTTTAGAGCAAATTTTTTTATTTTTTTGCCAAAATAAATAAAATATTTCTCCAGTAGAAATAAAGAGCTTAATTTTCTTCACGTGGTGATATCAACAGTTGTTGAATATCTGTCATGATCATAGCGGGATTAGATGATAAACTTTTTTAATTAAGAGAAAAAGTTGTCATTAAAGTTTAGGACCTCGACAGATATTGAACAACTGTTGAGGTCTCTATGTAAAGAAAATGAAAATTTACGTTTCTAATGGAGAAATATTCGATTTATTTTGACCCAAAAACAACTTTTGCTATGAATACTGCAAAAATACAGCCTTTGATTCACAATCCCAACAATACAGTCTTAACCTAGGACAGCAACACGATAATAAACACCCAACCATCCGGAGTCGTAATATCTTGTTACTAGGACGACCGTTTCCCAATAAATAACATAAATTTCCAAACTGAATAGAACCAAGTTTCCTTGAGTCATGGAGGTTATCTCATATTATTATTATTATTATTATTATAAATTATGAATCCTGCACCAGTGGTCTAACTGTTTAAGGCGTTATACTTTGTTTACTGCACTTAGTTGCCATAATTGAATAAGATGGGCTTCGAATAAGAGCTAGGTGAATTCACGGTGGTCTGATTTTTAATAGTGTATAAATTGTGATATATGTAATTTTTTACTCCGGGGCAAAACGCAATAATTTATTATTTCCAATTCAAAATATCTCATTCACTTTGCCTGGGTGAGCCATCCATTTGCTTGTTATCAGTAGATAGAAAAATACTCATGAGAAGGGGGGGGGGACACTTCTATTAATAAGAGTACTTACTATCTCTTCAATCTTTCCTTGCCCTTTATTTTCTGTTCTTGTCTGTCCTCTCGCTTTATGTCTCTTCTTTTTCTTGAACTCTTCCAAGAGCTTTCTATAGTTAAGAGTACGACCAACGATTGAAATGGCACTTGCCGACAAGGGCGGGCTGTTATTAGCCCACGTGATTCCTGTGCTTGCCACTGACCTAACTGGCCTCAAGCAGACTGGGCTCTTATGGGAAATATATATCTTTCGGGACATTTTCACCCATTACTCGAAATTACGCCAAAATATTTTGCTTTTGGTTGTGGAACACATTGATAAAAGAATGTAGGATTCCATTTAATACCTCTCGGACCAAATAATTAAAAAGAGTTTTGCTCAATTGAAAATCAAGAGTGAATCGGTAGCCGGGAAAAATTTCACGGCTTTGTTATGTCAGTTATTTTTGATTTGTGTTTAGTAGCCCTAATGCATCAATATGGTTTTATTATGTTTTTTATTCTTATGTCGTGATAAGATATCAATAAATTGGTTTTAAATTTAAATAGCCCGAACCAGTACATTAACCTTAAAACAAAATCTTGTGTTATAAGTTAAAATTAATATTCACTATATTTATATTAAATATATTACAATGATAGTGAATGGCTTGCTCCTTATCTTACGCTCAATTTACTTGTTGACGTAAATAAATAAGTTATATCAAACAAATCACTTCGAAAACATGTTTAAGTCACTTCAAACAATTTTCATAAAGCCTTAACAACTAAATCAAATTGATCCGGAAAGGATAGAATATTCTTCTCGGACGTTCAAACAACATTGACGGCCAAACTTAATTTATATTTATCGGTAGGCTATGAAATAAATTATAAAATTATCATGTGTATAGTGATCCTTAAAAGAACTAAACAATCAACATAATATCTTAAATAATTAACTACAATAATAATATTAAAGCAACATAAATAAAATGGGTAAGAATTAGATTTTACTGTTGAATAAAATGTATTTATTTAGCATTTTCATCCAAAAAGTCTTATCCAGTATTGAGCTTAAGGTTAAAAAATAACGATTTAATGCAATTTTTAATGCATTAGTAATTTGAGATATTACTCATCATCGTCATCATCATCGCTCTATATTTCAGAGTTGAAAATTGGTGACCTATTAATGGCATTTTTTTGGCAGGTTGATACGCGCGGTTGTTTTCTATTGCCTTATGCGGTTTGGAGGTGAACTGACAAAGGTATCCTAATCTGAACCCATGAAGGGAATGTTTCCACTACAGAAAAAACCCCAACCCACCGGGAATCGAAACCGGTACCCTTGGAATGTCAACCAAATACGTTGACCACCAGACCACATAGCTGGTTGGGATATGAATATGTCAACCTCATTAATGTAATCTAAACACAGTTTCGATCCTAACTGTACTAACGTTATTTTAACAAAGATCTCACAAATTATTCTTGAAAAATGTTAACGTAATATTTCAAATTAATTTATTATATCCAAAAATGTGTTTTTGTAAAGATGGTACTTTATTATGTAATTGATCTAAATGTCAATGTATTTGAGATTTTGTAAATGTGTATTTCTTTCTTTATCATACTTAATACTTTACCAAACTATATAATCTACTGTATAGGATTTTTTTTAAAGTATGTTGATTTTTTTAGGTGATCTATTGCTTACGCCCATCTATAAACAAATGGATATATCTCCAATAATGTAACTATAATAATTTACAACAAAAAAAAAAGTTTTATAATCCAAACTCAAGGCAATGGTTAAAATCCGAGTTATGTATCAGGGGTTCAAAAGTCCGACAGGTGGCTATACACAATCATATTTTTTTCCCAGTATGTATTTATATGAAATACCATTTAAAATATTCCAATGTCTTTGTAATGATACAAGCTATCTTTTGAAAAAAAACACACCTTAAATTGACACGTTTTAGAGATATTCCAATAAACACACTTTTGTCTCATATACCGCGAACTCTTCCGGCAAAGCCACGATCTTACGAGTACAGAGAAAGAGTATTAGATGTTAGTAACTACCTCTTAGCGAAGCATATTCTCCTAGTACTACTTCTGGTGGCACTTATGCAGCAGAAAAGAATTTTTAAAAAGGTTAGGTACACCTACTTACTACTGGAGTGGATTCCTTCCTGATTATGGAACTTTTTAAGTAGGATATTTAACTAACTACTGAATAATTGTATTTATATTCATATTACTTAGTAAGGAGAAAATAATGATAATTTTTGTAAGGGACAAGCTTAATGAGAATATTAAAA
>CABFVX010002946.1:14337-92960 GCA_902151425.1 Timema shepardi | reverse complement strand
GGGGGGGGGGGGGGTCCTAAATGGTTTTCCACTCTCCCTCCACGCAAATGCGGGTTCACTACCTCTAATTCAACCTTTCCCAATTCCTAGTCCATTAGCGTAATTAGTACTTAAAGCGTATAACCCAAACGGGTAGTAAGACGCGGTGCTAAATATTATATTACTTACCAAACATAATATTCGTTAAGTTGAAAAATTACACTTATACACGGGTTCGTCTTCCATGTTCACCTGTTATTTTTGAAATTTACTTGTGGTTTATGCTAACTTAATAATCTCATTTTAATTTATTTGAGGTATTTAACATACATTTTCTGAATCACCTGATTATATCAGCACACAACTTATAAACTAATTTAAATTTAGAACAGACACAACATCCAGCCCTCATCTGTTAATTTGTCACTGTGAAAGAGGAAACCCACATTTCACCAATGATAAATTTTTTGTTCATTCCAGGAATTGAACCAGGGGCCCTTAGCTCAATAGACAGACATGCTACCGACTGAGCTAAGGTGTCAGAAACTAACTTAGATAAAAACGAGAAGATAGTTATTGCGGTGAAAGATGTTTTAAAGGAATTTAATTAGCTGTATTCATAAAAGACCCCAGAGAATGAGCATGTATTACCTAAAGGCATTGTAGACATTTCCACATTAACCTGTCCAGCAATCTCTGTTTTATAATACTTATTGAAAAAAAAAGTGCAATGATATAACTTACTAACATTTTTCATACTATATGGAATTTAAAAAAATAATATGGAGTCATTATATACCTTCCACAATGGTTGATACTATTTTCCCACGGTGATTGCTTTATTTTATTTATTTTTTGTAGAGACACGGTCATTGTTCAGATGTCCACAATGCCCTCGAGATTTTGTCACGAAGCACAACATGCTAGTTCATGTTAACAATGAACATGGGGACGACCGAGGACCGTTTCGTTGTCTTGAATGTGGAAGTATCGCCAAAAACAAGAACAGTCTACGTGTTCACATCTATCTCTACCACAAGAAAAATTCAAGAAAATAGACACATCACTTTCTCACTGTTACAATAGAAAGATCAACTTGTAATTTTTTTAAGTGTTGGATAAAACTTATCTGTACATATTTATTCATGACTTATTTTCATAATCCTTAGTCAGTTTTTATGATTTAAGAATTTAATTCAAACTTTAATATTATTAGATTTATTCAAAATACATTGCTATATCTTATGTACTAAGAACATTTGTTTTTGAAGTGTAGTAGTTTAATATCTATTTTATCAAGAACATAATGAAACTTTAAAAATAATTTTATTATTTCTAAAATTTCAAAACTTAAAGTAAAAAAATATGTGCTTAGTTTTTTTATTCTTATAATAATTTAGTTCATTTCGCTGTATCTTTCTTTTTCAGCAAAACTTGTTGCAATGCATACTTTTATCTAGTTTGTTTGAATATATCTCCTAATGATATAAAAAACTATTGACAAACATTATTTTAACTAGAGGTACAATGTTTAGTTAAAGGCTCTGAATTTTGAGTGATACTGGGATTCAATGATTGTATTCACAAGTTTAATCTTTAATTATTTTATTTCACCACCCGCCTCAGTGACCGAATGGTCTAAGGCTTCACTCTCATGTTAGACTGGCCTGCTGATGATGGAGAGATCAGGGTTCAAATTTCTGTCAGGTCTACTGAGGGTGTTTTTTTTTTCTTTCTAGAGGATTTCCCAATCTCCTTACATACAAATGCGGGTAAATTACCTCTAAAATGCTTCCTTCCTCATCCCTACCACATTAGAGTAATTATCATGTGTGCCTATAACCTGAACAGGTAGAAAGATGCGGTGATCAGACACCAGATGGGGATCATCTTTAATTGATTACTTAAGTTGTTGTTCTTTATTCATGAAGTTAATTTATATATATTTTTGGTTTTAGATAAACATTTCCTCATAATCATAAGTGTTGGTATGATGAAATAACATATTGGACAGTGGTTCAAATACTTATTTGGTTGAATTTAAAAAATAGTTCAGTTTTCTAAATTAGCTTTAATATGTTTCATGAAATCAAGTCGAGCTACAAGACCATATCTCTTATGGTTTTCATTAAAATGTTTTTGGTTGTTACAAAGGACGTATAGTTAAATACATAGACATAAAGATAGTAGTTTTTGGTATTGTTACACTTTATGAACAAGACTCACTCAAATTTGTAACAGATACATTTTTGATTTCACTTTATCCATTAATAAAAGATAATGTCTTCAAATACTAGTAACAAGAAACATATGTCAAGAAAAATTAATCGTAACTATTCCTTCTTCATGGATTTTTAAACCTATTAAAAAACAATTTTATTTAAATAACTTTATTCCCCGTGGCACATTTTACTTAACTATCAACATAATTAATAAAATTAGGTGCAATGGTAAGTATACAAACAGAAATAATGTTTGTTTATTACTAGAAATTACAATGCTTTTATTATGTTTTGTAATATTCAATATATTTAAATATTAAAACCCTTTTGAAGTAACATGATTTATTAATTTTAATTATCCTCTTCCCTCACACACCCACAAAAAACCCAACTTAAACCACTTTAGTTGGGAAAATATTTTTTTAAATGTTTAGATATTGGTACTCATCATTCCAGCGTCAAGACCTTAGGACATCAGGATGTCTAGTCGAATAGTAGTAAAAATAATCTTATCCAATATTTCAGAAAGTTACTAGATCTACTTCCCCGTTTTCATAAGCCAAAAGTAACCTGAATAAAACATTGATTGAAAAAAACTAACTACTTGAAGAGAGTTATAAAATTAATACGTGTGTTGTGGACCAGTAGCTGCAAACATTTCTTAGCCAAGCCCCCTGGGGGCAGTACCACTCAGTTTGGGAAACAGCTGTGTAGGCTGCTTGCAATGAAACCAAAATAACTCAAAAACTGTGAGCATAAATTATTATTATTTATTATTAAAGTTTTATAACAGGTTGACACAGTAAAATAATTAATTGAAACATTTTCTTCATAAGTAGTTCCTAAAAAGAGTTCACTCCTCCCACCCCTCCCACCTCCTCCACATCTTTCCCATCTCTCCTTCAAAGCATTATATTAGTAATGGGGTTGTGGACAACCATCTTTAATTACAGACTGGAATACTGAAGTTTGAAAACAATTCGACAGTGGACTGGTCAACTACACAGTCACGTACTCAGCATATATTATTGTTTACTAGTTTAGTTTGTTTTTCTGTGCAAAACTTTAACTTCTCATGGGTTGTGATTTATCTGTTTGGGTGTAGTGTGTGTGTGTGTGTGTGTGTGATTAATTACTATTTATGCTATAGACCAGGGATGGCGAAACTTTTCTGACCAGTGTACCATCTCTTATTAACCTTATTAACATTAGAAAAAATAAAAACACGTTACTATTATGAAATGGACAACCATGATAAAATTATAAATATTTTACCCACTAAGTTTTAAACAAGTAACATTTATTAAATGATCAACATTTGTGTTCTAGACAGTATTAATGTCATTGACTTAAAAGCGAAGACATTGAAAGTAACACCTTTAGAGTGAAAACATACAACAAATGTTAAACATTAATGTTTACCATACCTCCTTATACCATGTATTTAAATAGTTTGTGCAAGTGGCGACTGCAAAAACTGTGAACTGAAAAAAAACAAAAAGAAATGGCTCAATTTTTTTTTAAATATAGTAAAGAAAATATATTTTTATATCTTCCTACAGTAATATGTAAACTAAATAAAAATGTCACAATTGACTGTAAATAATGATTTCCTAAGGTAAATAAGAAAGTGTACTTTGACAGGGATTCGAGCCCTTTTCGTTTGACGTAATTCTATAAACATCTATATTGCGGATCAAAACTCGGCATCACTCCTTGGAGAGTACATCAGTGACAGCTTGTCTTTTGTGGTGTAGCAAGCAACATTGTTCAAAGGATTAGGGGATTAACTGTGAAATGTAAGGTCACTATGAAAGGGGGGGAAGTATAGAAGGAGTGAGAGGGGTTGGTATGCCATAGCTACAGTAGCGCACCTCTAGTGACCTCTAGTCACATAGAACTACTTGAAGGAGAGATTTTCAAAACCTCTAGATGTACATCCGAATCTTAAGATTGTAAAATTAATACTATTGCTTTAGTTGAGATGCTGCCCCATCACTAAAGAAAGAAATCTCTCTAAGCTTTGGGTTTTCTCCCTTTAGATTAGAAAGGAGGAAGATGTTCAAAAATGTATAGACAGCATATTTATTATGTTCACTTCATCACTGATTGTTGTATAACTTTCTCCTTCATTGTTGTCTTTCCATACATAAACTGTGTAGAGAGTTAGTTACCTGTTGATTAAACCAATGTGCACTTTGTTCTTCTTTTTCATATTTTATTGCATACATTTTCTGTGAAATCAACCTGACTGGTGAAGCATTGGCATATGTTTAGATATTAATAGATTACAGTTCACTACTCACTTACTCTTAGGTGAGATGCACCTTTGTTGACACATTGAAGGAATACAATGTAGCCAATACAACACCTGAATATAAACCCTTTTTATATAATTCAATTAAAGAATAAATATAAATTAACTTAAAGTAAATAATATAAAATAAAATGTAGTCCATGATGTTTGTTACAAAAATGAATTGTCCTATTACATAAATTTCATTTTATTTATTTGAGGTATTTAATGTGCACTTTCTGAATCAGTGATTATACCAGCACACGACTTATAAACTAAAATCTATAGTATATGCAACACTCAGCCTCTGGTCGTTAATTCATCACCATGGATGTTGTGATTCTATTACCAAAGTTTAGGTATTTAACTTGTTTAGTTAATGTAACTGCTTTTGTTTATGAAGTTGGTAACCAAAATCATTGCTGCATACAAACAATGAAGTTTGTTTCTTTTTATACTCTAAGCACTGTAAAAATTTTGCAATTTTTTTGTAACGGAATCACCATATGTAACCGATGTTAAATAGGTTTGGAGACAAGGATATACTTTTTTTTAAATTTCTTTCACACATATTATAAATTCAACAAGTCATTCTTCAATTTAATCTAATTTTTTTTGTTGTCAAAGTGCTTGAATACAATTTTTTATAAGTTTGTGTTTTGTGTTTTAAGAACTATATTAAGCTTAAAAACTATTTGCATATACAATTTTTTCAAAAACAAAAATGAAATTGATTGGTAACTCAAAATTTGGACATTTTAGAACACAACTGTCCTACGAACAAATATCCGACTTTATTTTGAAGTACCTTGTCTCAGTTTCCACAGAATTGTCCAGATGGTGAAATCGACAGACGGGTGAATGCATCTCGGAGAGAAGTTGGATGTTTGTGGACTATTGCAAAGTGTGAAGTAGTATCAAAAGAGGCAATGATGGTGTTATAAAAGTGTTTTAGGGCAACATGGTTTTATGAGTGTGAAGCGTGAGTTTGTCAGGAGAAACATAAAAGCAAGGTGAATGTGGTTGGAATGAAATATCTAAGAAATGTATGTGGAAAAAATCATTTGGATAGAGACAGTAATGAATGGGTGCTGAAAGAATGTGGTTTGAAAAAGAATCCAATAGGTCAATGTGAAAGAAGTGTTTTACGTTGGTTTGAGCACTTAAAATATTGAGAATAATATGACAATCTAAGACATATTTTTATAAAAAGAAAAACAATTGTGTGCGAGAATACACCAGGGATCATCTAATTTTAAATCCAGGGGTAATTCCTCAAATATTTACTTCTTTTACTTTTTATTCGACTTGATTGTAAAAATTGAGACTGCTAAATTACTAACAACACACTCAATGCCATTAATCGTTATATTTCAGTTTTAATATAATTTACTAAATGTGCATTCAAAGACTTTATGTAGATGTTTTGACAATAAGCTACAAACTGATTACCTAGAACCGTGGTCCTCAAACTTTAAGGGACACTTTGATACAATTTAGTAAATAAACTTAATTTCCACATTTATTTCAATTTACAATTTAAAACAGATTTCAAAAAAGTGAGAATATACTACTGAGACCAAGTATTTTCTTAAATAACTCGAAACTCATTATTTTATTTTATTATGTTTTCATTTGAATATATACTTATGACTCATTACAAATACATGAATGATAAACTATCTAGTGAAAAATTATTTCCCAGAAAAGAGGAAATTACCACTCCATGAAAATTATGTTCCAGGATTAAATTTCTTGCGATTGATAAATGATAATAAGATCAAATAGGCCTAGATAGTTTTTTATTTATATTTATTTTGACATTCATATCATTGGCTTCATCAACAATATCAACTTTAGAAATAGGGTTGGGCTTGTACTTCACATTTGTGTTCATTGTTGTGCTAAAACTATTAAGCATGCAATTTAAAACAAATGGTGAGCACAAATTTATATTGTAGGCTTATTCATAAAATAAAACACTTAATTTTATTCATATATATGCTATATAACTATACTTAAGACATGTAAATTGAACCCAGGACCATTTGGTTGGGTAAAAATAAAAGCTCTTACTAGGCATTGAATCAATGCGCTTTTTGCAATTTTTGAAATATATTTGAGTGTTTATTCTTTGTATTCTTTTCACCATAAAATATTTTTATTTAAATTGAAAATATCCACATATTCTCCATAAGAAACATCAGATTACTGGGCCTCATGACATCACTCCATGCGAAGTTGCCACAGTTAACACTCCAGTCTGTTACTAAAGACGGCTGTGGCCTGTTTTTTCAGTTGTTCTACAACTTAGACTATCTTAGCTTTATCAAGTGTTTTTATCAATTTGATAAATATTTGCAACAAATAAATGGTGTCATCAAAAATAGATTATTATGCTCATTTATTTTTTAGTCATATTAATAGACAATAATTTATTTTTCAGGATTGACAAATTTTCTCTCCCACGGGACTTTATCGTCTTCAAGATTTAACAGCCACTTGGGTAGTCAAACAAGATTTTCATGTGAATTATGCAACAAATGTTTCACACGTAAAGACTCTTTGCAAACTCATGTGTCCAATATCCACGGCGAGTTGAGAGGTCCATTTCCATGTCAACATTGTGGCAAACTTTCAAAAAATAAAAAAAGTCTTCAAACACATATTTATGAGATGCACTATAAAAGTTAATTGTTTTGTAAAATTTTTAAACTCGCTCTTTTCAATGTAATAAAAATATGCAATCTAAAAGTAATTCCTTTTAAGGTGGATTATTTGAAAAGTTTTGTTGTATAAATTCAGAAATCTCAAAGCAAACAACAAATTCATTATGAAAAATAATATTTCCATGATTACAAAATATAAAATAAGAGTACATTTTAAAACTTCTAAATATACAAATACAGAAATATCTATCTACTCAATAAATTTGAAAATAGTTTTTTTTAACCCTTCATAAGAAAAACTACAACAGACTACAATACAAAATTAACTTGTATTCACCCACTTCAGTCTGAGGTATCACTCTTGCAATAGAATAGACTGCCAATGACAGGGAGATCGCGGTTCAAATCCCAGTCGAGTGTTCTGAAGGAAAGGAGGGGGGAGGGAGGTAGGTCTTAAATGGTTTTCCACTTTCAATTTATGCAAATGTGGATATACTTAATCTAAATTCAAGCCTTATCACTCCTAACATATTACTGTGACTAGTATATAGGCATATAACCCGAATGGGCAGTTAGATATGTTGCTAAAAATAATTGTATTCACTGAAAAATTGAGTTTCCAAATATATGTGATGTTGCCCAGAAAAACATGCCACATGTCGCAAAAATCATTTTCCTGTTTTTTATGTCTACTAATAGAAAACTTAATACTGAACACTTAAATAAACTCTCTAGCTATGGAATTACATTTTTTATAATATTTCAAACTTCAATATCTATTTTTACTAATTTGTAGCAAATTGCCACTAAAATTTAAGAAATTAAAATATCTATAAAATTAAACATTATCTTTTTACCATCCAAAATATTTAAAATGCTCTGTTTGAACTGGAGAATACAAATTTTTCTGCTAAATTTTTTTGTAGATGTCTATTTTTTTATCAGCAAAAGGAATGCAACTATTAACTAAAAAAATTCCTCTACCTGTAGAAACAAAATCCATAAAATTGGATTCTGTTGAAGTTATTTGCATTCACGGAACTAAAGATGCTCATTTCAACCTTAAGGATGTATTAATTTTATTCATAATTATTATAGCTACAGGTTTTACTCTTCTATTTAAATTATTAACTAGCACATTAATTTTTTTTTTAAGTTCCTAAGTTAGCAACTTTACTGATTGTGACTAAAATGATCTCCTTTTTATAAACTTTGGCATAGTTTTAACTACGAGGATCAATCACTATTGTAGTTGGTATTACCTCTATAGAGCTGCAGCCTTCTCCGGCCTTCCACGTGATCTATTTGGTGGTTTGTGCTGGGGCTCAGTGTTAGCTTCCAAAACAGTGTGATCAATCACTAGGATTATGAAAAAAAGTCCTCTACAAATCTTTATTAATAATTATTAAAGTACAAAACAGCACTAAGACAATTGAAAGGTGGTGGTTTTATTATGGTTTGAAACACTCAATAGAAATAGAAAGACATCAATACCACTGAATATGTAACTTTCCATAAACCATGCCTCTTGTTGCTATGGGAATTTAGCATCGGCGACATCCAGCATGGTTTAATTTCCTGCGCACAACATTATTTAAAGCTAGATTTCTTGTATTATTATTGTCGTGGTAATTCTTTTTACTGGTTGTGATTGTAGTTAACGTTTCAAACTAACAAATGGCGTTGAAATCTAGAAACTGTCAATTTTGACCCGAGTTGACATTTAATGCTCTGCAGAACAATTTCTTCGAGTGACATGTGGCATGTTTTCCTGAGCCACATCACATATTGAGTTTTATTGATTTTTTTACTCTGTCTGTGTGTGTGTATATATAAAAACATGTGTCATTATTTTAAGTTACAGTTAACATTTTAAAGTTAAAGGGAATCATTAATTCTTAACTGTGCCATGTTTATGAAATGTGTTATATCTACAGAATATTAAAAACTTTTTTTTCACTAAAGATTGTTTTATTCATGTATTTAAAAAGCTCTGCTATCGCCCAGACAGATTATTCTCAATGCACATCTTTTTAAGGACACAAAGTGAAGGTGCATTTTTAGAAAAATTGTGTCAATGTTTGCATGTATAAAATATGAGACACAACTAGTGAATCCAGCTGTGATTTGAATTAAATAATTTTCTGGATCATATTTGAGCATGTCAATCACATTTTCTGGTATTACGCCAACCCTACAAGATAAATATTTCAATAAACCTGCAAGTTTAGTGATAGAAAATCATAAAATGAAACCCTAAAAAAAGTTATCTAATAAAAGTGAGCAAGGTAAAACTAAAAGCACACAATTATGTCAACTTTTTCATTTTTCCATATGTAGACTAGTGCGACTTAAGTCTGAAGTATGTAACAATGTAAAGGTGAAATCTTTATTATATTGGCATCAATAGATATCAATAAAAGGGGAAACAAATACAATATTATAAACTTAAAATCCCTAATAATGAATCCAAACACACATTTAAAAATCTTTTCAGAAAAATGTTTGGGGCATGAATGTTTAACCTCTCTTATTTTACAATCAATAATCTTCTTATGAAACCATCTCACATATAGTTGACTGAGAAATTAGACACAAGATTATGCTCGAAATAGAAAAATGTATTGAAGTTAGGTTTTTTTCATTCTTCATTTGACAGCATCAAACTTATAATAAGTTTAGTAGTTTATAAAATTAAAAAAAAAATATTTTAATAATTAAGGTATATTTAAAAAAATATGGTCAAACGGTTTCACTAGTCTCAATTTCACTGTTTCCTAAAGTAGAATACAGGAAACTGCACCACAATGCGTCATCTGGTTCAAGCTGTATTAGCTACACACGTGAGCTTCTATCGGTTGACTCTTAAGGTGGGGATGTAAGGAGACACGAGAAAAGGCCAGTGTTTTGACAGTTTTTACAACAAAAACTTATTTTTGGCCAAAACAAATACAATACAAAGTTTCATTTTCTCCCCATAGTGCCATCAACAATTTTTTAATATGTCATGAGCATAGCAGCATTAGATGACAAACTTTTTAAATGAAGAGATAAAGTTGTCATTAAATACCAGGAAACCCTTGACAGATATTCGAGAAATGTTGAAGCCACCATGTGAGGAAAATTAAAAACTATGTTTCTACTGAAGCAATATTTGATTTATTTTGACCAAAAAATGTTTATTGACCTTTTCTTGCATTCCCAACATTATATCCAGCCCGATCAATCAATGTGCACTTTTTGTTGTTAATTCAGAAACTTAAACCTTGGTGGTTAAACATCGGTTTTGGTACTCGTTTCTTTTCTTTAATCTCTTTAATCCAACATTTAAAAGCATTTGGGATTGTCATTATACAGCTATTAATGTTTGGATTATCTTTGGTTTTCACTTTAGTTCCTGTTCCTCAGAATGTAAATTAATTATTTACTATGGATGGCCAATTAAAAATACTACTTAATGGATTGAGAGGCCAATTAATCAAGTTATTACATATTGCTGATTGTAGGAATTTGAAGATTAAAATAATCAATATTCCTACTTTAGTTCTAAGCAACAACTTACTTCGGTCTAAGTACATTTTAAATTAAGTGAAAAATGACATCCTAGACACGGGAATCGAACCTGGGACCTCTGGATTTGCTCGCTAATGCTCTACCACGGAGCCATCCTTGTTAGTCTCATATCCGAGCCATCTTTATTCAAGTAATAGAGCATTGGCTAGCAAATTCAAAGTTCCTGAGTTCGATTCCCATATCCAGGTTGTCATTTATCACTTAATTGAATTTAATTCGGATATTAAGAGTGATCCTGTGGATAAGCCATCACGTATAAGTTTGTAATACACATAAATATTATATTAATAAGTACACTTTGTTTACCCTGAAAAGTAGCAAGCTCACTTTTCTTTTTTCTATTACACTGGATATCTCCTCTTGAGGCAACTGCATTGCTACTTTTGGGAAACAGCATTGTCACTATCTTGTTTAGAATATAAGACAAATTTTGCTACGCTGATTCATCGAGGTTGCCAGTATCTCCTTCTCACCCCAGCACTTTACTTTCTGACATAACTAAAAGGGAGGAGATTTGGCAACAGTTAATCAATAGAGAGCGAATCCTACTTTTTGATTATGAACACACTCCATAAATTATCTGAGCAGTGGCAAAGCCCGATATTTATTTTTGGTAGGGCTAGGTCAAAGCTTACCGGTAATGATTTTTTCTCACCACGTGTTAACATATTGAATTTAATTCATTTAAGTTTTCATAATTTTTTTAAAATTACCAGAATTAAAATATCACTAAACAAATCTACAAACAGAAAGAATAAAAGAATACATGTTTTGAACTAAACTTACCAAGTGATGACATTACTTGTACAAAAGTTGGGCGCATCTTTCGCTTAGTGCCAGTTCATGAGTACCATGGTATAATAGGTATTATATAAATCTGCCTAATTTATGCCTATTATTTGACCTATTCATTATGTTTATGGACTGAAATTTTGGCCACAGAATCTATTTGTGATGCAATATTTACTGTTCCAAATGTTTTAAACGTGCATATATTTTTCAAATGAATTGCACATGTGTTTTTTATTTATTTTACTTAAATGTTTAAGATCCTTACACCCTATTGTTGTCCACAACCGCTCAACACCAAATAATAAACAATAAAAACAAAATAAGCTCTGTTTCTCTGCAATCACAGAACCACATTTTTTTTATCAAACCAAGTTTTAGAAAAAGTTCCTTTTTTTTCTTGCTATCCATTTGCATACGTGTAAAATCATTAGGCTGATGTGCTCATAACCATTTAATTTGAAGTTTTAATGAAGAAAACAGAGTTTTTAGGTAAAAATCTAATTTATTAATTTTAATTAATCACTTTCACTCGTCATCTTACTCAACACACACTAAAACATAGACTAATAAACGTGAAAACAAAATATATATCACCTTTATCGTATAGCGGGCCTGCTCATAGTGGCTTTATTCGCTACTCTAAGGCTCTGCAAAGAACTGGTAGGGGGGATGACCTTTAGAGACATCCCACACTGACTGTGGCTGGTTCATGTCAGCTTTTAGATTCAGTCACTAGAGCGCTGGTACAGTTCTTGTGTGATGATTGGAGCAAGGAATGAATAATATTGACTGGAATACAGTATAGCAAATCTAATAATTCACTGCATGTAGAGAATGGTGCTCCACTTCATATTAATTTTTTTCCCCAAATATTTAATAGGATAAAAAAAAGAAATAATTTCTTATATTCGAAAAATGTTTGTGGCTGGCACCTGAGGTTTGAATAGTAAAGAGTGAAATTATTCACAGCCGTTTACCTCATAAAACCCTAGTAAAACTTGGGATCTCCATTTATTTGAATATATTCAGCTTGTTTACAATTTAAAGTAGAAGATAAATTCAATAAATCTTCAGCATTGTAAGCAAACACAAAAATTAGACTCTTTTCTTTTCATTAGGTGTAATTTTCAGTGATTGTTATTTGGTAAAAAGGGAAGGCTAGTCATCACAAATAGTATCATAAATTAACAATTGTTGCATCCCGAGTTTGCGGGTTAATTTATATTAAATATATGCAAACTAGGAACATAATTCAATTAAATGAAAAATGACAACCTGGGTACATTAATCAAATCTGGGTCTTTTGGCTTTGAGTCTCAACACAACACAACACAACAACTAGTGAAAAGTATAGCTGGCTATGAGACAATCCATGATGGATTATTGGTTGAGTATTGGCACACAAAGTCCAAGGTCTTTTGTTCGATTCCCACTCCCAATCATCACACACAATTCTTTGATGTGCATAAATTAAATAGGTTTATAAAGTTCTAAGATTAAAAAAACCCATATATTCTATGCATTTACAATTTTTCAATAAAGGAGAAGTATGATTCCTTAGCTCAGTAGGTAGTGTGTCTGCCTATTCAGTAAAGGGTCCCGACTTTGATTCTCAGTATGAATGAAATAATTATTAACGGCCAGGGGTCTGGGTATATCTGTTTAGTATTAAGTTAGGTTATAAGTCATGTGCTGATATAATCAGTCAATTCCGAAAATGCATGTTAAATACCTCAAATAAATAAAAAATGAATAGTGAATTTCCTTTTTTCTCTTTTCTAGGATGGCAACCACTCCCAATTTCGAGTTATCATGATTCAAAATGCCCTATGTGTCCGCGTCATTTTACTAACAAGTTTAACATGAGAATTCACTTCAAAGACGTGCACAGCCCGAACAACACACCCTTGGTGTGCCCGCAGTGCGGCAAGTTGCAGAAGAACCACAGTTGTCTTAGGATGCATATTCATAGAGTGCACAAGAAGGAGTTACTGTTCTCAACGCACAAAAAAGAGTTGTCCTAAGATAGTCTCTTCAACAAACTGAAAGACCATATACAAGAACTTTAATTATATCTCTATTAAACACGTGATAATGTTATTCACAAAATTTGACATGTATCCAGTGTGCTTTAAACTTTTATACTACCCCAGAAATAAGGATGTAACTGTGTAGAATAGAATAATTATGTGTCTGTATTTATCATGAAAGACCAACGTACCACATGCAAATGAATACCTACCTTTGAAACTTAAATCTGAAATTAGTTTAGAAATACATCTCATCTAAAGAATTAATGTGTTTTGATTGTTTTGTACAGTTTTCTTTTTTTTTATAAATTAACAAATAAAACCTATACCATTAATTTACCACCTAAATGAATGTGAATTTACATTATAGCAAAAATAATAATTTGTATTAATGTATATGAAAGTTAAAATCATAACTATATTAATGTTTTCTATGATTGAAGTTCAAGAAAAAAGTCTTGACCCATAATCACTAACTGTTTCCAGTCTGTCACTGGATAAGTTTGATAAAATGACTCCATTTCTCTTAGTCCTTTTACCCTTCTTCGTCTTTCCCTTGCACATGTGCTGTTATCAACTACTATTATGTTTTCCTTGGTCTCCCTTGTGGCCTTTTTCATTTTAATTACATGTCACTACCATCTCACTTTTGTTTCTACTATCTCATGTACTCCATCATCTTTACATGTCCATACCATCTCAACCTTGCTTCTTCTACTATCTCATGTACTCCATCATCTTTACATGTCCATACCATCTCAACCTTGCTTCTTCTACTATTTATTATATTCCAACATCATCATTATTGTCCATACCATCTCACCCTTGCTCCCTCTACTAGCTCATGTACTCCCTGTACCCCCACTCTTGCCCAGACAACATCAGTCCTAATCCTATTCCTCCTGGTGACATCTCCTCAAAAAACCTAATTCCCATGGTCTCAACTTTAATACTTATGGTATAAACTTCGTTGGTCTCCCTTATATCCAATGTCCATGTTTCTTCTGCACACGTAAATATGGTCACAAAGTACTCTCCATATAGCACTTCCTTACATTTCAAGGGCACTTCTCTTTTCGTTATTAGATTTTCTCTGCGCCCACGTTTCATCTCAATCACACTTGACCCATTTCTACTTATTTTACAAACATTTTTCCTTATATATTTAATTAATTTTACCTTTGTTTGAACTGTCTTCTCTTATGGACAGAGCAATATATGCTCCACAAAATTATAACTTACATCCTATGAGCTTTAGTGACCTGTTCTTTCTTTTTTTTCTTTTTTAGGATTACCACGTTTGTTAAATGTGAAGGCGAAATGTCCCGTCTGCTTCATAGACTTTGCCAACAAGTTTAACATGAAAGTGCACTTTAGGGACATGCACAGCGATGATCAAGGACCCTACATTTGCTCGCAGTGTGGTAAACAAGTGAAAAATCGCAGTTGTCTGAGGGTGCACATATATCAGCAACATCGCAACAAGTAGCTGCATACCAAATACCCTATTAAGGTGGTATATACCAAGTGTTTTTTTTTCTAGCACAGTGTCTTACTATCTGTTTGTTTTTTTCCTCTCCCTCCACAAATGTGGGTACACTTCCTCATCCTTAACATAAGGGCATAATTAGTTCATGATATGTATAAAACCAATGGTTAGTAAGATGCAGTTCTTAAAACGAAATAAATTAAGATGCAATAAAGTTGTTTCTTTTCCATAGACAGTCATATATAGCCTACTATTATTTTTCTGTTTAGGGAAAATAAATAACCTTATTGCATCTTAATCTGCATCTGATTGATTGCAAAAAAAACCAACCCAACCTTATTTCATCTCTACATCTGATTGATTACAAAATTTTCTGACATTTCTAGGTTTTACCTATTTTATCTAACTGTTGTCACCCTGGTTGTTGATAGAAGTGTGATTATTATCTCTTTAGTAAGTTACATGGTTTTTAATGTTATTAATTATTTTTTTATAAGTGCATTGAATAACTTAATATCATGTAAAACATTTCATATCATATAATTATATAGCAGGTATCCTTATGTATTAAGAATACACAGATCTGGTTATATGGTATAAAGAAACCAAAAGTGAGGTTAGTTTTGTTTATGATATCTAGAACCATACCGGTAATGAACGCGATGTTCTCACAAGACATTGAAATTGTTAGCATAATAAATATGGTTATAACCACAAATAATGTGAAAGAAATGGATTATTCCTAAAAAAAATAGTGATTTCATCCAAGCACCAGGTTTTGAAAACATTCAGTGGTTAAATTATAAATTTTTCATCTATGCAAGAACTCAAACTGAAATTAAATTAAAAAAAGTTATAAATGGATGTGATATATGGATCAAGATTATACCTACCCTTAGAGGTTATATTCCTGGTAATATGATGAGCTATTTGTCACACATTTACAGAACAATTTCAGTTATAAAGTTTGGCAGGGGACTTGTTTTAGATTAATGAGAGAGGGTGATATTTTCTTATAAATGTAGCCTAACATTACATTAGAGGGTTATATTATCATGTTACAATCATTAATCCAGTAATAATTTTACATTAAAGGTGTGCGAAGCTTTTAAACTTTAACTTGACTTTGACAAAAATACTAACTTAGACATCGCTTTGAAAAACATCCTGGCTCTGCAAATAAAATTATTGCCAGCTAATGTTCAATTATTGCCATTTTTATGTGTTATAAACAAAACAAATTAATGTTCATCTATATTATATATTAATAGAATAAAGAGTTTGTTTGTCTATCTTTCATGAGCATTGCACAATATCTACCACATACAAAGGTCTGCAATTCTAAAATTAGTAGCCCATGTGCACAAAACGTATGCATCTCCAAGAGAGAATTTTACAATTATTTTGATTATTCTTTTTGCCTTGATTAAAAATTGTGTCAAAAGCAATAAAATGAAGACTTTTTTCTGTTTGTTTGATGCAAATCAAAGCATTACCCCAGGTAATGCAAGGTATTTCTTCTAATATTAAATAATCTAAAATAATAGAATAAATTGTAAGTTAGAAAATAGCTTGATTTATCATATGAGAATGAAATATTACAAACAAATGTGAACTAAAAAAAATACTGAGTCATTTTAGAGCATACAGTTATATAAATAACCACAATATAATATTATTTCAAAGCATAAAACCACTAACAAAAAATTTTAAACTTCGATTCGACTTTAAGAATATTTCATATATTTCATTCAAGTTTGATATGAATTTAAATAGTGGACTTTACACACCCCTAGTTTACACCGATGATTGAAATATATGCATCTCAAAACAAAATAATATTTCTGTTAACAAAGATAAATTTGAGAGTTCTGCAAAGTTTTACAAAGTATATAAACTTAAAACACATAACTTTTATAGAATAGTAGAGACTGACTTAGGATAAATGTTACAATACTGACTAAACAAGTTGTGTATATTGCTTCACTTTGTTGGCACCTTAGCCTAAGTTGTTTTAAGAGAAGTAATTGTTGGAACATTTGTATTAGTTTTACTGGCTATGTAACTTATCAATAGGGGTGTACCAATGAGAATACCGATGAATCGTTATCGGGCGATTATTAGTGCATCAGCAATTAATCGTGATCGGCGGTCATTATGCCAATTAATAGTTTTTTAAGTAGAATTTGAATAGAAATTGTCTAGGTTCATACCATTGATAAAACTAACAATCTAGTTCCAACTTTCGCTGGTTATGCGTACAATATATTTTTGTATGCATACAATCTTTTTGTACTAATTACATTAACTGTTATCATTCTCTTAAGCATATTTCCCAATAGTTATTAATAAATAATCGAAAATTGGGATTAATTGGTGTAAATAATCATAACCTGAACAATTATTTTAAACAATTGATAATCGGTATCGGTAACCAGTTTTACTGAATCTGTACACCTCTACTTATTAATAATGTTTTAGAAGTTAAAAAGTTAAAAATAATTTCTTGAAAGTAAATTGCCATCTCATAACGTAAAGTGTTAACATTTATTTTATCCAAAAAGGGGACCTGGCGGTTTATGGGGTAAGGCGTCAGACTTATGTGTTAGCAGTCCGGCGTTAAAATCTCGGTCCAGGCACAGATTTGTCTGATTACTAAACCCTTCCTTCACTTCTGACAAAGTGTGTTATTTCATGCTTTGTGAATGTGCGGATAGCCAGGCCTCCACCATGGTTCAGAATCCATGTTAAACTCTAGGGCCCCTTTGCTTTCTACCATCATCATTCTCATTATCATCCTATCATCTGGCGCTAATTGAATTCACCTTAACAGTGTCACCACCTCAGAAATTAATTCCTACAAACACCAGGAGGGCAGAGGTAAGATAAGTTTGAATATCCAAGGTCAAGAGCATTATCCCCACCCATATTATCCAAAACTTTCCATGAATGATTTTTAATTACTTCAGTTTCCAGGCTATGCATCTTAAATAAAGTGAACCTGGATGCTCAATAATGTACCACATTCGAAAATTAAACATTACAAAATTTTCTCTTCTTCATGAAGGGTTATTCTTACTTTAAATGGTGTCTTCTTTAAATTTATTTCTCGTTGCTAAGTTATTAAGATTATTAATACAAAACAACATGTATAGGGACATGGATATTAAGAGAGAGAAAAAACCACTAGATTCTATAAAATAATGTAATTTATTGTTGAATAAAGTGTTAACATAGTATTCTGAAATGTTTTCTCCAATTTATTTGTTGTATAAAATATTTTTTTGAAAGTGAAACATTCTGTCTGGACATATATTAATATTGTACTGAAGCTGTACATTTTTTATAGCTTTCTATAAGTAGACATGTACCTTTCGTTTATCCTGAATACATTCATTGTGTATAACAGAACAAGATGACCACACCTAATTAAAAATCATCATATTTAGCAGTGGGCCAAAATGAACTGCTTTTAACTTTGTCAGAATTTTGGATGGCCATGTTGGAAAACCTATGTTAGCCACTTACATAGATGATTTAATGTGTTAAGTTACACAGCCTGGGTGGGCCGAGTGAACAAACAGACCAACAAAACGTTTGGTGCATGAGATGGTAATTTATGGTAGTAACTTTGGTGCTAAAAAGCTATATCTATTGATATAAGCATCGGACAAATGTTAATTAATTAAAGTATGATGTGGGCAACATATAGTGTGTATCACCCAGATTTTTTGATGATTGTTAACATTAACTTATTGCTGAGAGATTCAAGATGCTTATAACAACCCGATATTGTCTGTTAAGACTAATTTATAAGTTGAATGAGAAATATGTCCAATCAACATTATTCCTACAAGTTGAAATATATTTATTTAACTTATAAAGTTAACCATGTTAAATTTATGTTAAGTAACGAGAGAAAAATTTGACAGCAAGCAAATATTATATAGCTTTTAAATATAACAAAAAAGTATTTGTGCAAATTATATAATTTGTGTTATTCCAGATATTTGACATACAGATATAAACTTATTATCAATACTTTTCTAGGGAAAATTCTAAACATCTTTTGTAGCGTGACTGTGTGAACTTTATTTATCCACGCAGGGTTTCTACTAGAGAAACTTGGGGATCTATAATCAGTTTCTAAGTGCACTCTTTCATAGAAGGGCCATACAAAGTTCTAGTATTTATTTTTAGCACCACATATTACTCATGTGTACTAATTACACTGAGGTGTAAGGTGTGAGGAATGTTATATTTAAAGTAAATGTACCCACATTTGCATGGAGGGAGAGTGGAAAACCATTGGGAAGGGGGGGAACCTTGGTACACCTGACCAGGATTATAACCTTGATCTCCTCGTCTTTGGCAGTCAAGGTTTTTGGGAGAGTGATGCTTTGGACAATTCGTCCACCGAAGCGGGCAAAAAGGTTTAAATAATATTCTTAATATCACACTAGCAAAAAAATTAGTTTTATATTGGCATTTATCGGCATAGCTCGATAGCTCAAAACATAACAAACAAATAGATAAATATTCTAAACATATTTGAATAAATGGCGCCTGCCATTCATTATATTTAACTACATATGATTATTTTGCACAAACATTTTAGTTGCTTACTAATCAGTTATTTACCACCTGTCTACCTACCTGTATCTTCACGCTAGTGGAGTAGAGATGAGAAAGGCAGAGTTTATAGGAAATTTATAATGTATCCACATTTGTGTGTAGGGAGTGTGTTAAACCATCTAAAAAACCACCCTTAGTACCCCCGATCAAGATTCAAACCTCAATCTTCCACTAGATATTCAATCTATTGTGAGAGTGATGCCTTGGACTGTTAGATCAATGATGCATGTATGTTACTACTTACCATCATTATCATCACCAACTATTTCCATCTTGTGGCTGGTTCACTTTATTAAAATGCCTCCATCTTCTTCTATCCTTCCACCATTATTCCTCCTTTAATAATTGCTTCCATTCTTCTCTTCCTCCTCCTCCTCCTCCTCTCACTTGCACAAATTCTGTTATCTGCTCCTCCCATATTTTCCTTGGTCTCCCTTGTGGTATTTTTCCTACATACTTCCTTTACATCATTCTCGTTGGCATCCTCTCCATTTCCAACCTCATTTCATGGCCCAACCATCTCAGCCTTGCTTCCTCTACTATCTCATGACTCCCTCTACCAGCATTCTTTCTCAGATAACTTCATTCCTTATCCTGACACTTAACATACTCCTAACAAACTTTATTCCCATGGCCTCCACTTTCCTAGTTTCCCTTACATTCAATGTCCGTGTTCCTGCTACATATGTGTTGTTACTACTGATCATATTAGAATCCTATAACTATTTTTAAGTGTTTTAACGTTTAAAAAAATTGACTGACCAAATGTTGTCCCACATTAACTTAATGTTTTATGTTACCAACTAAGGATGACATATGAACAGTAATTATTTCAAAGATAAGAGGCCTTGAGTGTAAATGATAGCTCAGAGGAAGATAGAACATATCTTGATTTACCTGTAGTTTTGCATTATTTCTTATGAAATAACCAAAACATTGGAATTTGAAATGAGATCTATGATCTAAATAATGTGTACAATTTAGCCCATACATTTAGTAAACATAATATAGGCCTATAATTTTTTCAGAGAATTATTTGATATTTCTCTTTCCAAAAAAATCTAGTAGTACAAGTAGGTTTTAAAGATACACTTAAAACAATATAAACTAACATACAAGCAGCTTCATAGGTTTTTCAAGCTGAGTAGCTCATTTTAAAAATATGTTAAGGAACTAAGGTATTCTTGTGAATGTGGGGAATGCCAGGCCTCCACCGTGGTTCGGATTCCACGTTAAACTGTTAGGTCCTCCATTTCATCTCACAATCACCCTACCATTACACATTAGCGTAAGTGCGTATAACCTGAACGGGTAGTAAGACGCGATGATAATAATAATGATTAATGTAATGTTTATAATTAATTAGTTTAATCTCTAGCAGTAAAAAACCACCTGTGTAAAGAAATAAATGTGTTTCAGTCATAGTGCTTAGTGAAAACACATTTCTAGATCTAAATAAGATCTTCCATATCATTTAAATAAATAAGTTTTTTTCCAAATGAGGTGGCCCAATGGCTAAATAATTTTATAATAAAGGAAATTGATAAAACTAAAGAAAAAGGAAAAATAAACTAATAAGAGTAAATTTAATGAACAAAGCTCACCTAAGGAAAGAGGAAAAATTTGGTAAGAATCCAATGCATAAATGTGACATCTTCCTCCTTTCTTCTGTCTTCTAAAGTAGAAGTAGTCACAAACACATATTAACACAAATAGAATAATATTTCAATATTGTTGCCTTTATCAAACACAAAGAAACAAAGAAAGAAAGAAAAGAGAGTAACACAAACACAGAACACTCCATTTTGAATTTAAAGAAAAACTGTTAGAAACACATTATGCCAAATGTTTTTGGGAGTATTTGGTTGTAGTTAGTATTTATAGACCCATTTAAAAATAATAATAAGAAAATAAATAGTAATAATAATAATAATAATATATTTTATAATAGTAATAATAATGATATTATTTGAAAAATGTTAATCTTATAGAAAGAAAGAATCTTCTATAGAGACCTGGTGTACTCTTGATTTGGTAATCCATTGGTGGGCCGGTTTCCTACTGTCTAAGTTGAGAACTGTTGCACTGTTTGGGAAATGCTCTTAATATTTTGGTGGTGTAGCAGGTTTGAAAGTCCTGGTTGTGGTTACTGGCATGGATGAATACAGGCTTGTCCGGATCTTTGTGGTTTGTGTTAAAACGATGATTGTTCATTCGCTGTCTGAGAGAACCTGTAGTAAGGCCTATTCTGCATCACATGAGTTGCACTTTAGTTGATATTTCAAGTTATTTGTTTTACAATTGTAATGACCATTTTGGTTACTTTGCTGTTGAAGGATGTAACTGGTAGGTGGATTCCACATGTGCTGCAACAGGTGCTACCGCAGGGGTATGAATCTTTGGTAGTCTGTTTTTCTTCTCAGATTCTCTTGGGGTCAGGAAGTTTGGGATGGACTAGAATATTGTGGAGATTGGGTGGCTGTTTGAAAGTGACTCTTGGCGATTAACTAAGAAGGTTTTGGGTCTGGATGAAACTGGTTAGGAATTTGTAACCACTTTTAAGGACGGTGTTGATATGTTGTAGACTAGGATGGTATTGTGTTGTGAGAGGGATGTCTATTAAAGGCTTGGGGTACCTCTGCTTTGGAAAGCTGTGGAGAGTTGTTTATAATATTAGTTAAATCATCGGCTTCTGAACATATCTGGCTCGGGTGGCAAGACTGAATGGTAGAGACCGACCTTTTTGTGTAGGAAGGATGACTGCTATGGTAGTGGAGGTATTATTGGTGATTGTTGGGTTTTATATGTGGAGTTGTGCGAATTTGGTTGTTTTCAAGGAACAGATTCACATCAAGGAAGGTAAGACTATGCTGTGATTTATTGTCAGTGAAGTTTAAAGGGCTGCAATTGTTGAGATTATCTAGAAATATGTCCAAGGATTCTTCAGAGTGAGGCCAGATCATGAAAATGTCGTCGATGTAGTGAAGCCATAGAGAGGGTTTGACAGGCCGAGACTGTAAAAATCGTTATTATAGTCCCATGTAAAGATTTGCATATGTACCCATAGCGTGTACCCATAGCCATGCCCTTTATCTGTAGGTAGGGTTTGTCTAGAAAACGAAAGTTGTTGAATTGAAGGATCATCCTAGACAGCTCTGCCAGGAAAGAAGTGGTAGGTTTGGACCCAGGAGGTCTGCACTCTAAGAAGTGCTCCATTGCTGACATTCCATGCACATGAGGGATTTTAGTCTAGAGTGCTGTGACATTAATAGTGACCAGAAAACAGTTCGGTCGAAGGTTTTTAATTTTGTGAATTTTGTCTAAAAAATGTTTTGTATCCTGTATGGATGAGGGAAGTTGTTTTACAAAGGGTTGTAGGTGTCAATCAACAAGAGATAAAATTCTCCCGGTTGGAGAGCTGCAACCAGATACAATCGGACGGCCAGGCGGAGGTCTAATTTCTTTGTGGATTGTAGGGAGGAGATACAGTGTGGGAGTTTATTATTGGGTCACTCTCGCTCTCTGACTGAGTCTTGAGGCGGACATCTCCCACACTTATATACCAATTGAGGTGACTGGAAATAAGAGTGGAAGGTCCGACAGGACTTGCTGAGGGAGGAGCGAGAGGGAGACCTGAGCCGAAGCCCATAAAATATAAATAAATAAGATATCAGTCCTTTATTTTATAGCGTGAAAATATATTTAATTAGTTAATAAAAACAAACAATTTTGTTGATAATTGGAAACACCAGCTAAAATCACTTGTATTTTGTAATCAATTCATAAATTAAATTTGTCAGTATTTCCAAAGCTGTCTATCATATCCTTATTGTGTTATTAAAAACATAATTTTTTACAAAACAAATTAAAATTTAAAACCAAGCATGAGAAAATAAAATGGATCACATGTAATTATGTAAATGAAATAACAAACAGCTGAAGCATTCATTACACACCAAATTTATTTAAGTAACTGTATATTTGCCCATTAGCCAGGAAATTAAATATAAGATAATGTCTGATCCAGAAACTATATTGAAATGTGGTTTTCTGCAGTCTTCATTTGTCAACAGTGAAAATAAGATCAGTTTAATAGTTAAGTTGTTTTTTTAACTTTAAAATAATTATTTTTAAATTTTGTCTCATATCCACAAGGTATAAGGGGTCAGTCACTCTTCCTATAGATTGGACTGCCACTAATGGGGAGATTAGGGTTCAAATCCTGGTCGGGTGTACTAAGAGTAGTTTTTTCTAATTAATTTTCCCCTCTTCCTCCACACAAATGCAGGTATACATATTCTAAATTCAACTTTTCTTATCCCTAGCACAATATAATAATTAATACACATGCATGCAACCCGAACCAAAAGTAAGATGCGATGCAGTAAAACGGTTTCACTATTTTCTAAAGTAGAATTCAGAGAACCACACTATCATGCGGCGCCTGGTTTGAGCTATACAATTCACTTAGAGGAGGTCTGTGGGTTAAAAGAGGCTCTTAAGTGAGGATGGTCAAACTTTTTTTTTTTAGGACTGCATCTTACTACCCATTCAGATTATACATTTATGTACTAATTACGCTAATGGTTTTAGGTTTGAGGAAGGTTATATCCATAGGAAGTGTACCCACATTTTTGTGGAGGGAGGTTGGAAAACATTCTTGAAAAACCGCCCTCAGTACACCCAACCAAGATTCAAACCTTGATATCACCTTCATCGGCAATCCAGTATACTGCAAGAGTGATGCCTTAGACCATGCGGCCACCGAAGCAGGTTGTCAATCAAATTCTTCTAGGTATTGTTAATATGGAGAAATGTGTCAAATGAGCTCGGACAATGATAGGTAGCATCAGGTGTTCTTGCGATGCTTGTTGTACATGTGGACCCTCAGACAACTGAAATTCTTAACCGTTTTTCCACATATTTCACACTCAAAAGGACCTTGTTGATTGCTGTGGCTGTCTCGTATGTGGATGTTGAGGTTAGACCTGTTTACAAATTCTTTCCCGCACAATTGGCACTGTTTGGAAGGAATAAATTCCGGGATCCAAGAGAGATTCTTCAAAAAACCTGCACACAATAAAGAAACATCTATTGTCAGAAAAAGGGATTAAACAGATATAAAATCCAGTTTTTTTTATTGAATGCTGAATATGTTAGTCTATTCACTGAAATCTTACACTACTCCCAGAATCTTAGATATTGAATTATCTGAATTAATAATAGAGTTGTACCCATTTCTGTGGGCACACAGTTTAAGACGTCACTCTCGCAGTAATCTAGACTGCCTATGGCGGGGAGATGGAGGTTCGAAGCTTGGTCGGGTGTACTGAGGTTGGTTTGTCCAAAATGGTTTTACATTTTCCCTCCATGTAAATGTGGGTACACTTCCTCTAAATATAACCTTCCTTATTCCTAAAAATTATTGGCTTAGTTAATACATAAGTGTGTATAACCTGAATGGTTAGTAAGGCATGGCACTAAAAAATAGATAGTTCAAAAATTAAAAGAAGCCTTCTGAAAGCTTCTTCGTTTTCTCTTCCCATAGGTATTATAAGCTATAAAATAATACTTTTTTTTTAAGTATTCACAGATTTTAATTTTTTGAAAGTAAATATAATTTAAAGTTTATTTTTCTTTTTCTTATCGCGTGTTAGTATCAGTTTCGGTATTATGCATACATTATTAATCACACTAATGAAAAGGAAAATGAAGGTACAATTTGAAAGATAAAGTGCCCACATTTGTATGGAGGGAGTGAGAAATAATTTAGGAAAAAAAATATGTCATCCGACTGAGATTCAAACTTCAGTCTCCCACCCACCTGCAAACCAGTTTAACATGAGAATGACGTGTTAGACCATGCGGGTAAGTTGACACAAGCTTTATTCATATTACAAGTAGAACACAAATGTATTTATTTATACATCATGTCAACAGTTATCTAACTTGATACCTGCTTCGATGGCTGCATGGTCTAAGGTCATGGTGGATACATACAGGGAAAACGAAAAACCTGGAAAAGTCAAGGAATTTTCGGATGACAGGGAAAACAGGGACATGTCAGGGAGTTTAACTAAAAATAAGGAAAAGTCAGTGAATTAAAAAATATGTCTAAAATAGCCCATTAATTTTACAACTAAACACTAAAACAAAAATTAATACCTAAATAAAATAACATTTTAATCTTTAAAGTAACTGATAAAATCGTTTGTGTTTAGTAGACACAAACTTGTTTAATATGTGATCAATAATAACAAAACGATTAAAACTGGAAAAAAAAATAGTCAGGAAAAATTGAAAAATGTTACCTGGAATTTGGTAAAATATGTTTTGTAGCCACCCTGAAGGTGTCACTTTCATGTTAGACTGGCCTGTTGATGACAAAGAGATAGGGGTTTTAATCTAGTTCCGGTGTACTGAAAGCGATTTTTCCAAAATGGTTTTCTACTCTTACACCATACAAATGTGGAAACACTTCCTCTATATTCAACCCCCCTTATCCCTAAATCATTAGCGTAATTAGTGCATATGCTTAAAACCTGAATAGTTGAATAGTTGGTAATACATGGTGATATATATATATACACACACACACATACATATATACTTTCAGTAAAACTTAGAGAGATTAAATAATTAGAAGTGTTTTGAAATCGCAAAATCAAATTATTTTCATACTGTAGGAAATGTCCACAGTTGGATGAATTATGAATTGTTCATGTAATCTGTTGAAATGTTGCCTTAACAACTGCATACATTTCCCCCTCAAGGTCAAATCATACCACTCTAAAACACCAATGGTAGGAGTTCATAGTAGTCATTTTTTATGTAAAATGAATTTCTATTCCTTTATAGCAAGCTACTCTCAAATGTCTGGACGGATGGAAATTCCTCCTGGGAGACCAGGAAATTGCAGGGAATTTTGTATTAAGTGGTAATTAGTGGTAACTGTTAGCAAAGGTTAATGTCGAGTACACAAAATTAACGTCCGAGACGAACATAGAATCTACAAATACACTTAGTAGTCTAATTAACACAAAAGAAGGTTAGCGTGAGCACGAAACGACGCGGTCGGTTTGGTGACGTGAAAACGAACTGTGTAAGTGAAAGTTATGTGATTGGCTAACTCGTGATGCTTGCGCTACTGCAGCGCCTTCCGTGATTGGCGCAGTAGTTGGATCGTGTATCTTAGTCAGTGTCTCCAACATGTATTACTGGTACTGTGCTAAATAATATTCCCACTTTGGTTGCCTGGTATATAAACAATTAAAATGTTGAGTGAAAACCAAGGGCATAACCTCTAGTTAGAGTATAAAACTTAGTCTCCCCAAACCTTCTATTGGACAGTTAAGAAGAGTAAATAAAGCTGCATATACTATTGTAAGTTTAAAAACAACTCCCAAGATGATAAAACCTACATAAATTCTTCTTGAACAGAGAAAATATTATTTATTTATTTCCCTTCCCCTTTTGAGACTCACCTCACCTTTTGCAATATTTTTTTTTTCTAGTTGTCATCACTACTTTAAGACTCCTAACCCTCTATCCCTACTCCAGGGGTAGTGTTAATAAACTTGAGACGAAGCTAGTCTCGACTGAGTTGCCAAATTGTATTTGTGTTCAGATGCAGGGCTAATGTATTAATAAATTGGTATGACTTGTAATATTATGCATATAAACAAACAATAATAAACTAAATAGCTTCACCTCTAAATGCTAGTTTATTAGCTAAATCTATATTTAATATTTTTTTAATAGTTTTGACTGTTTTTTAATACTTGGCAACTTTGTGAATTTAACTCTTGTCAAGGGGTGTGGCACAAAGAGGGACTTGGGAAGTTTTAGTGGATAAAGGAAGGCGGCAGGTAGGAGAATGTTAGTACTCAACAAAAGATAATCAGGCGTGTAACTGCCCAACTATCTGACTTAAAAAAATCTTACTCACATAGGCCTTTGGTAAGAAATATTTAATGTACAAAGAGCACAATTCATTACAGTTGATTTAAACAATAGAGCTAATATTTTTTTAAATGATTGAAATTTCATGAGAAATCTTGTGGCTTTCCCATTCGGGCAACCTTTCTAAAAATTATTGTTATTCACTCTTTGACTCTGAAGACAATGTTTTGTGTAATGTGTGCACTCGAATTATTCAAAAGATATTTAGTTTTTATTCAAGTGTTGAAATTGAAGGAGAAAAGCTGGTAAATATGTATTATTTAGTAGGCAATTATATATCTGATGTATCGTGTGAATAAAAATTAGTGAATTAACATAATATTAATAAATCATCGGCTAGAGCTACTAAAAGATAAAAGACTATTTTAACTAACTTTTTCATCCACTCCTGTGGCCAAATGTTCTAAGCTGTCACTCTCATTATAAACTAGCCTGCTATGACAGGAAGATCAAAGTGTGAATCATGGTCAGGTCTACTGAAGGTGGTTTTCTTAAAATTATTTCCCCCTCTCCTTCCATGCAAATGCAGGAAGATTACCTCTAAAATGCTTCCTTCCTCATCCCTACCCCATTAGAGTATTTAGAGTATTATCATGTTTGTGTTTAACCTACACAGCCTGCAGGCCCAATGAGAGCGGGGTGCAGGGGGTACATCGTACCCTGTCCCAGGGGTCTAAAATTGGCCTTGGAATGTTCTGGGATCTCAGAAAATGTTTGAATATATTGAAGACTACCATTCACATTTACACTGCTAGTACTATTTCTAAACTATTAGTGTAGGTATAATATTTTTGTTTTATTAATTTTACCTTTTTTTAGATATAAAAGATGCATAAATTATTATTTTTTTCTTATTTCTTTATTTTCAGCTAGGAATAGTTGATCAAATTTTTTTTGGACAGGATTAATAGAAAATGGAATGGGTGTCCAAAAAAACTTTGTACCTCCTTATAAAATTCCTCTCAGAGCCCCTCTGCACAGGTAATAAGATACATTGTTAAGGTGTGGCCAAAGGGAGCACAAGTATTTTTACAATTTTTATATAAGTAAAATTTTTTGGCCAAAATAAATCAAATATCTCTCCAGTAGCAACATAGAGTTTAGTTTTCTGCACATGCTAATATCAACAGATCTTGAATATATGCCAAGGGTTTCCTGTAATTTAGTCAAAACTTTTTTCTTTGGTTAAAATTTTTTGACAAAATTCCAGAACACCCTTGACAGATATTCAGGATCTGTTGATATTAGCATGTTCAGAAAACTAAACTCTATGTTGCTACTGGAGAAATATTTGATTTAGTTTGGCCAAAGAAAATAATGCTATAACAACTGTAGGATTACTCACGCTCCCTTCGGCCGCACCTTAAAAAAACTTTAAATAACTAACATTTAAGTCTCCTCGTTTGCATAATGTTAGCTATGTCACTGGTGAAAACTATTGGACATTTGTTTTACTTAAACTAGTTGTTTTGATGTTATCATATCACAAAATATTTAAACCAGATTACTAATTAACAAAATTTGAAATGATTAGATAAAAATAATTGGTTTAATTAATGTGCTTAGAAATTATATTGAGATAAAATAAAAAAACACAATATTATTTAGATAGTTAAGCTAATCAGTTTATTGCTGAATACACTGTGACCTTTTTTTTTAACACAACTTTCATAATACGAGGCGCAGGTCTGATAAATTAATTAAAAAAAGCTAATAGAGATAGAAAAGTTTTATAAACGGCTAAAAATACATGCATACCTCCTTTATTTTTCCACATAGTTTTCATTGACTTTGAGACATTTTTAATATCTTGGCACCAACATCTTTATACCCCCTTCAAAAAATCTGATGCCAGTGATCCACACAATTTTTCAGTTTATCGGCTTCTGCAAAACACTGAGAGGGTAGCCACTGCTTCATGTTCAAAAACAAGTGATAGTCACTTGGAGAGAGGTCTGAGATGTAGAGTGGGTGGTCCATTAGTTCCCATCCAAACTGCTGAATCAGCTGAACAATTTGGGTTGCAGTGTGGGCTTGATCATTGTAGAGCACAAAAAGAAGTTCTGATGTCTGCATGCCACATCTTTTGTTCTAAATTGTGCGTCTGAGTCTTTTTAAGGTTTCATGATATCCTGCAGCTTTAATGGTTCTGCCTTGTGCAAGAAAATCAACAATCAAGACACCCTTCTGATCCAAAAAACAATAGCCATGTTTTTATTTGTTTTTTTTAAAATGTTCTTTTTTGAATTTTTTTGCCTTTGAGGATGTTGAATGATGCCACTATATTGATTGTTGTTTTGTTTCAACATTTAAATATGAAATCAAAGTCTCGTCGTGGGATACAATTTGAGAGAAAAAGAGTTCATCTCCTTCCTTTTAAAAATATTGCAAAAACAATTGCGCTGACTCCACACGTCTCCACACGTTTTTGTTTGTGTGCTTCCCTCAGCATTTTGGGGACCCATCTGGCGCATAATTTCTTGTAGCCTAGCTTTTCTGTCACAATTTCGTGAATGAGTGACCATGTAACTTCTGGAAATTCAAAAGACAGTTTTGTAACTGTGAAACTATGGTTCTCATGAATTTTCATGTCCATACGTTCCACTAACTGTCAGTTACCACACTTGGTCAGCCACTGCGCTCCTCATCATGAACAGTGGTGACCTTCTTTAAACAGATGGACCCATATTCTTACCCTACTTTCACTCGTGACACCAGGTCCGTAAATCTTACATAACCGATGATAAATTTCTGCAGAGTTAAGGTTTTCCGCTAACAAAAATTGTATGATACTATGGACCTCAAAATTGGCGGGATTATTTATGACAGCATTAATTTTAAATCACTCTCACTGAACATCAGATAAGGATAATACTGAAGTAAAGGGATCAACAGAAAGCTGATGAGTCAATTCTATGCTACTTTTCATGCGTGACCCCACCTACGAGTCTATTTTGGCGGTCATATCTCTACGGACCTTAATTTGTGGACACACCTTGTATATACTTTTATTTTAATGCAACATTTCATTAAGTACATTTACATACTACTTGGATTTTTTTTAAATGTATATCAATGTTTAAAAATACTTTTTACTCAAAACATAATGCTATTTAAAAAAAATCTGTGAAGACTAACTGATAAATACTTTATATTTTAGAAAATGTTCTCTCAAGCATGGAAAAGGAATAATTCTAGGGCAAAGAATGTGAAGTTTGGAAAGTTTAACATACAGAAGACTCTTCATTTTCCGGGGTAGTTGAGGGGAGAGGAAGCCAAATTGTAGAAACTACATAAAACACAAAATCCCCCTCCTCACTCATATATACATTATATACTTAGTGAATTAATGAAATTAGTCCTTTATTCATTTGTTTCCTCTCTGAGGGTCATACTAATTGCCGTTACTTTTCAGTGCATACATTCATTGTGTTTGTAAAGTGTCATCCTGCTTCTCCAAATTTGTCAAGTCAGCACACATTCCTCAGCCTTCAGTGCCTTGGCTAATTACTAGCTTTATCATTCGAGATAAACTCTGCCTCTCCTTCTTCCTCTACCTCCCCATCTATTTCTCTAAACTCAGCAACGTCTATACAACCTTGAGTGTGCTGTATTATTTCCTTGTCTCTGTCTGTCTCTTTCTCTCTCTCTCTCTCTCTCTCTCTCTGAAAGAGTGTCGCGCCTGCACACAGGGTGGCAATAACAGTAGAATAGTTTCAGACAGTGGTGTATTGTTTGTGGCATATTTAAATATAGGCACGGTTAAGCCAAAAACCGGATGATTCCCACCTGGTATATCAGGAGTCTTCTGTATGTACAATAAAATATATATTAGCAACAAATAGTCAAATGTTTAAAATTCACTACCATGTACCTACCTTCAATAACAAAGCCTGCATATTCTGTTCGGCAAGACGACGTGCTATACATGTACGTGGACCATGACCAAAAGGTAGTACTAAATAAGGGCTGGTTGATTTGTACATCTGATGTCCTTTGATCCATCTCTCTGGAATAAACTTATCTGGTTCTGAGAAATATTCTGGCAAACGACACGTCACTTGGTTCTGTGTCACTACCACTGTCTATATAAAAATAGTAGAACATAATTACATTCAAACTTTATAAATTCACACATTCAAATTAATATAGACACAACTTTACAAGTGTACAATAAACAAAGTGGACAAAGTATTTGCTTTCTAAATAAAAACATGTAGTATAAACATATTATATTCCTCTTTAAATAATATTTTATGGCAATATGTGGGATTGTGTATTTAAATATTTAACTCTGCATCATGCATGTATGCCTAGTATGTATAAAAGGCAAACTTAAATAAGGCTATATTTGAAATACACAACAAATTTTGCATAAATAATAATAATAATTATCACCACGTCTTACTACCCGTTCGTGTTATACGCTTTAAGTACTAATTACGCTAATGGATTAGGAATTGGAAAGGTTGAATTAGAGGAAGTGAACCCGCATTTGCGTGGAGGGAGAGTGGAAAACCATTTAGGAAAAACCACCCCCAGTTCACCTGACCGAGATTCGAACCTCGATCTCCCCATCCTCAGCGGTCGAGCTCAACACGACAAGCGCGTTATCCAACTACGCCACTGAGGCGGGCTTTTGCATAAAAACTTCTTTAGTCAACAACCTAGTTTTGAAAGTTGACTTTTATATGATTCTGAGAATATCTTCCTTTTAAAGAGATAAAAATACTGGTAATTCAATCGTTGCAAGCTATGACACATTTTTCTTATTTAAAAATTTGTTTGAATATCTACTTTACATCCATTACAGTTTCCAGCCTGTGTCCTGGGTTAGTTTTTTATTCAAGCGATATATTTTCCACTACCGGCTTGCTAGGCCTTTCGTATCTTCATATGCCTTATAATATAAATTAAGAGTAGGAAAGGCACAACATACAGTCCCCGGCTATTAATGCATCACTGTGAAAGGGTAAGCCCACATATCACCAATTATAAATTTTTCGGCCATGCAGGAATCGAACTCGAGAACCCTAGTTCAGTAGAAAGGCATACTACCAAATGAGCTAAGGTGTTGGTTTTTTTGAATATCAACTTAATGATTAAGTTTCTAAAAATTAATTTTATTTAAAAAAAAATACTTATTTGGTTGATTTTGATTAAGTAATGTATGCAAGCCAGGGTTGACAAACTGTACTAGTAAATTGTTTTTTCCCCTCTAGTATACTTGCCCTCCAAAGCCAATGCACAAACATTCACCCACCACTTTAATGTGTATGTGGTTGGTCAAATACATTGTGAGGAAGAGGGAACGGATTACTAACAGTCACATCAAACCTGGCTTGCCCTTGCAACAGCCTCTTTACTACCAATCTGTAAAGATATGTTAAGATATTAAAAAACAAATTAGATTTAAATAACTGAATCTGAAACTTGATAAAAAAACCATTGAAATTTATTTACATTGTAATGTTCAGGACTACATATACTGTAACATTTTCTTTGTGGGGTGAGGTGTAGTGGTAGACAATCAAGGTTATGGTCATAGCAAGATTTCGGATGTGAAGGGGTGTTGCACCATAACCAAAGACAATTTATGACTATTAAATGTTTCTAGATGCTATTTAAATTATTTTGTGGTATTTAAGGTTGGCGATTTTAATAATGTAAGTGGCCTTAGCTTAGACAATGTATAAAAGCTATTGTTTCATTACTGTTTTACAATCTGTAGCTTTTGTGGGGCACCCTTAATGTGTGTAATGGACACTGAGTGTTTTATTCAAAGAGAACAGTCATTAATTGGTGGAACTTTATTTGTATAGGGGGTTAGGGGGAACTAAGAAAAAAAAGTGTTTTTCCCTCCAACCCAAAGTGGAGTCCAATACCCTCTACAGGAAAAAGTTACAAGAAAAGTTGATGAAGCTATAAACTACTTTGGGGGAAGGAGGATGGAGGGTGGGGGAGAAGGGCATCTTTCATATGGATAGTTTTTTAAAATTAGTTTCCTCTAGAAGCTATTTAAAGTAGTCTTCACTTGGAAAATTAATTTAATTTTAATTTTAATTTAATTTAATTTAATTTAAAAATCAGATGCTCCAGAAGATATTTAAAATTGTCTTTGCCTGGTGATTTTTTGAAAATTGCATGCACCTAGAAATTTTGAAAATTGGATTCCGCTAGAAGCTATTTGGAGTGGTCCTTATATGGCATATTTAAAAATAATATTTAAGGTCTTCCCCATTCATCGGCCCCCCCCCCTCTCCTCCAGATGCATCACTGACTTTACATTTTTATTAGTAAAATTCCAATTTAATAAGTATAGATCAATGAAATCAGCTACTTTGACACAAAAATATGTTAGAGAGTTATCCCTGAAAATGGTGGCTGACTTTATTTAACCTTAAGTTTTGAGACTTTGTCTATTCCAGATGTTGGCAGCACATCAAGAGCAAAGTGAAGTGATTTTGGATGCAAGAATATTGTCTGTACATTTTAATACAAACAATAAAGTAATTTAAATTCAGTTAGTAATCCATATAAAAAAGTACAGTGTGAAAATACAAAATTTGTGAAGAGACTGATAGCTTGTAATTATATAAATCCATTCAGAATTATGAGTCTTTTTAAGCCTACAATGTATTTAGATTTTTTAAAGTGAGCCCAACGTTTATGTGTTCAAAACGAAAACAACAAACTCAGAAAATATGCCGTTGTTTAGGAAAATAAGGGAGTTCCAGGAGGAAGAAAAATACTTTATTATATATTTGGAGCATGTGAAACAGTTAATTATTGTAACAAATATTACGAATGATAACATTATGTAGCTGTTTTTCTTACCTTAATCGGTTCAAATTCCAAACACTTTATTCTTAGAACTATTATTACTACAACAGCAGCACAGGATAAATAATGATTAATTCATCAACTTTCCCAGGGAAAGCTTGACATCGAGTAGTTGATCAAACTCTATTATGAAACACGAATAATGGGTTTAATCAACCCAATTCATTTAAACCATAAATTACTAATGAAATAATATAGTGATAAACAACTGTATGATAAGAAGTGTAGTATGAAATAACAAGTACAGTTCAACCAAGAAGTTACACTTTTTTTTTATATGACACCTGTACATGGGACCAAAACTTGGATAATTTTGCTTAGTGCAAATTATTTAAGGAGCATAGGATGATTCCCAGATAGCTCAGTGGTTGAACAATGGTGTGCTAAACCAGAGGTCCTGAAAAAGATTCTGGTGATCTTCAAGCAGTTTTAATTGTTTTGCAATTTTATTTTCAGAAACGGTTTGTTCAAGAATAGATGCATGTTGATTAAGTTATACTTTTATATGAAAACCTCCTTTATAATTTTAAAAGTAGTCAAATATCAATAATTTGGACATTTTTCAATAGAAAACAGCCGGCTGTTTAACGAAAAATAAGAAAATGTAACACCTAATAAACATTGATACATTATCTTAGAAGGTGTTGAAAATATTACTATAAATCACTCGTTCTTCAGAAAACTGATATGTCTAAACAAATGATTTCTTCGCAAGACCTGTCTGGTAGCTAGTGCCATCTACTGTTTCCATGATACATCTGTTCTTGTTGGCGCGGAAGGATACTTTTGTCGGTTGTGAAGCCACACCGTGCCTTCCAACCTCCCGCCAACCATCCCACAAAATAGGTTTTAAACTTGCACTCTACTAGGCCAAGGGCCTTAATTGAACTATGTATCCCAATGCAAAACTACTTCAAAACTAAAGGTAGTTTCCATATACGACTTATTAATAAATTCTTGCTTTTCTTGTCGAGTTACTTCTACTGACTAATAATTTACCAGTAGAGTCCCCCTTCTCATTAGTTTGGATCAATTTATAACTATCCTGCTGATGCATTAAATGGATGTGTATTTCATCATTCGAAATAATATTATATCGATTATTAAAATATTACCAAACAAAATCATTTGAAATAATTGAGGTTTTCTATAAAATCTATGATAGAATATAAATTAGATACAATACCCCATGTGGCACTTTATATCCTGAGAGAATAGCATCTTGTGATAAAATTCGACCAACCCCCACTGAAATTGGGTTTAGTCTAAATGATTCCTTGAGCACAGCCTTTGTATATTGTGCTTTTGAGAGAACTTCAGCAGTTATTGGAGATTTGCAATCTGGGAGAAGTTTGAGACATTCTTCATACAATTTTTCCTGAATGTTAAGATTTGTTGCAAGATGATAGAGTGTAAAACTTGAAGTGTTTGTAGTCTGTAAGATAAACAAACAAGAATAGAATTGTGTAAAGATAGAAAATTTACACCAATAAAAGGATTTGAATCCTGGTCATCCGGATTCACACACCAACCACTCAACCATACATACGCAATCACTCTATTAAAAAGTACTTTGAAAAGACATGTTTATTTTAAAAATAGAGTTGTTTAGTATTTTCCTTAAATAATAAATATGGAATATTTAAAAAATATTAAAAGCAAAAATTAAGACTTTTCAAATAGGCAAGAAGAAAACAAGTCTAGTTGTTTTAATTACCCTTAGAAAAGAAAATATAACCAAAAAAATAGAGTTGGGGAAAATTACAAATAGGTTTAAATAGCAATTCTAAATACTAAATTACCAAAAACATGAAAACTAACCAAAGATACTTTATTTATTTGATATATTAAAATATTTATGACTGAATACAAAAGAAAGTTTTTTTAATTGCATACTTATTGAATCTAATTACACTCTTAGTTATTATTAATGAAATTGTTAATCATTCCTTATAATCCTGGTATGTCAGTGCACTGCCTTACCTCCTAATGATAGTGATATGGACAACGGTGTACACGGTATACAGTAAGGCAGTCTATATAGTAGGGATATTGGCTTGTAGGAACAGTGCAAGCAATCTCAAAGTAAGATTAAGCAACAGTTCTACTTGAGGTATTCTGGCAAAAATGTGTCAACACAAATCAGTAGAGCATCTTACCGTAAGCAGAGAATACTGTCATGGGTGCAGGTATGATCAAGGCTAGTAACCTGGTCTACTCTAATACATGAAAATGTGCAATATTAGCCTCGCATGACCAAAGCTACGATGGGCAGCTAGGGTTAAAACTCAAGATTCCCTCTGTTGACAAGCTGCCGAGAACATGACCTATTGGAACGTGGAATGTGGGAGAAAGGTGTGGTAAATAGAATGAACTGTTAGAGGAAATGAATGGAAGAAAAGTTGATATTATGTGTGTATGGAAAATCAAGCAGAAAGGGAAAGATGTTTTGATGATTAGTGATGGTAGTCTGGAACTGTGATCTGGTGTGGATGAATGGGCAAAGGAAAGTCAGGAGTATGTTTAATCCAGAGCCCAGCTAAGCTGTGTGTGAGAAGGTATGAAATGGTGTCATCTAGACTTCTATGGGTACATAGGAAATTAGGCATTCTTAGAATTATATTAGTTGCTTGTTATGCTCTGGTGGAGGGTGAAGACAAGAATGGGAGAGTGGAGTTTTTGAATTAGCTCAATGAGGTATTGAATGCATGTGAGCCAGGGGAAACAATTATCTTGATAGTAGATATGAATGGATGGGTGGATATCCAAAGTAAGAATTTAGAGAGAGCGTTAGGAAGGTAGACAGGGTGGATAAAAATGGTAATTAGTTAATGAGTCTGTGTTTGGAAAAAGGTTTATTTGTGTCAAATATATAGTTTGAGCACAAATCTATTAACTTGTAAGTTGTATACATGGCAATGGGATGATATGAGAACAATAATTGATCATGTGGTGTTTGATGAGACACTTAGAAGTTTGTAAATATTACTAGATCTGTGAGTGTAGCTGAATGTGGAACGGATCACTTCCTAGTTACCTCAATAGTTAAATTAGGTTTTGTGAGGAAGCAGCTCAAGAGTAGCTATTGGAACATGAGATAAATATACTTGTATTTGTCTGGGATAACATGTATAATTGTTCCACGCTATTATATGTACAGAAACTGGTTTGTATAAACTCTAGTTTTTGTTCATGAACAGAGAACAAAACATGACAAAAGACTAACTCACAAGAACACACAAGCGTAATGGCGGTGCTTGCATGCACATACCACCTCATGCTAGTGAGTATGAAAGCTTAAATACTTGCTTCAATACTCTCGCCGCTTGAGTGATTTACATTGTTAGAAAATAGTCTCAATACATGACATAATTTGGAAAAATGATCTTGTGGCAATGGATTTGTACATATATCAGCACGTTGAAGTATGGTAGAAACATATTTAACTTTAATTTAAATGCTCATTTACTCTTTCACGAATATGGGGGTATTTAATGTCAATGTGTTTAGTATGTTTGTGGCAGACCTAATTCTTTACCAATTGAATTGCAGCTTGATTATCAACATGCAGAACAGTTGCAACATTACAAGAACAGCCAATATCGATAAGTAGTCTCAGCCACATGGCTTTTTTTTTTTGCAGTGGAGGGTGTCGCTACATATAAATGACTTTGGTTGTACTGGTAGCTACGCTCCTTTGCCTTTGAGTGTACCAGGTAACTGGCCCATTTGCAAATACAAAAATACAGCCCATAGTTGAACAACGTGTTTCTAGATCCATTCCATAATAGGCATTGAAGTAGCCTTCCAGACTGGATCCCCTCTCGCTACATTTGCACGTTATACCCAAATCTAGGGTTCCTTTTAAATAGGTAAAGATATTTTTTCACACCCTTCCATTGATCACAACCATGGTTACTTAAATATCTACTCGCTACACTAAGAGCAAATGCCAAATCTAGACGTGACACAATTGTCAAGAGCATATGGCACATTTGTTACTGCATTTTTGTCAACTGATGGACATATTATATGTGGGTCAGAAGTCACGCTTACAATTTGTGCTTCGTCCATTCCATACTTTTTCAATATAATTTTTGCATAAGCACTTTGGTGGATTCGCATTGTTTTGTTGATTCTATCTCTTTCTATGTGTTAGCCTACAAAACAACTTGCATCACCTATTCTAATCTCAAACAAATCATTCAACTCTTTTACAATCGATTCTAATACTTTGATTGACTCAGATGCTATGTCCATCTGGCTTATTTCCGTTCCATCATCAACGGACAAGGATAAAAATAATATTATGCCATCAACCATACCAGTATAGATACATTTTTCAGCATCACTTGGTATTTGATTGAACTTTTGCAAAAAATGAGTAAACTTTTCATTCCAACAACGAGCAGCCTGCTTTACACCATATGATGACATTTTCAATTCACACATCACTTCACGTTTATCACAATCAACAAACAATTCCACTGGAATCGCCATGAAGAGCTCCGCCTTCATATCACCATGTAGAAAAGTGGTCTTGACGTCACACTGGATAAGTTCAAGGTTGTTTTGGGTTACCATACCCTAGAAAACTCGCAGATCATATCTAATGACCAGTGTTAAAATCTCAGTGTGATCAACACCTTTTTTCTGTTGAAATACCCGTGTGACAATACGTGCTTTATATCGCATCACTCCACCATCTTTATCATGCATAATCTTGAATACCCACTTTGAAACAATTAACTTCTTCTTTGGGTCTCCTTTAATAACTCGCCAAGTTCCATTTTTTAATGTGATTGCAATTCCTCCAATATTGCTTCCGACCACTTTGTTTTGTAAGATCCACTATGGCTTCTTGATATGAATTTGGAGTATGATCAGTGGAAATAACTTCATATCTTTTCAGTGGTTTGATGTTTTTACGACCCCTGAGACTTATTTGGTTGACTTGAACCTTATCTGGATTAACAACCTCTTCATTAGCTGATTCTTTGACTTCATCATACAAGTCCTGGTATTCGTTGTCACTTTTCTCCTGTATTACTTCTTCACATACCTCAATTTATGGTAAGAAAAAATATTCATCCCCATCAAATTTCATTGACAATGGATTTTTGTGGATCGTAAACCCTATAATATGTTGAGTCATGTTCATATTCAACCATTATTACTCTCTTTGACTTAGGATCAAATTTCTTTCTCAGCTGGGTTGGAACATTCTTATATGCAATTGACCTAGGCACATAAGTGTGAGACATCCGACTTCTTTCCATTCCAGATATCATATGATGTCAACTTTGTATTATGTTAGGATGTTGTTCGGTCCAGCAAGTAAACCACGGTGTTTACTGCTTCATCCCAAAGATCTAGTGGTAAATCTTTTGATCTCAACATGGTGCAAGCACTTTCCACAATTGTTTGATTTTCACATTCTGATATACCATTCTGTTTAGGTGTGTGTGGCGCAGAGTTTTCCATTTTAATACCTTTGGAAACCAAATAAGTTATATTTTGATTACAATATTCTGTGCTATTGTCCATGTGCAACACTTTCATAGCCCTCCCAAACTTATTTGACACCATCATTTCGAATTCCTTGAATTGATCTAAGCCATCGCTCTTGTGTTGAATAAAGTATATATGTCTGTACCCTGAGGGATTGTCAATGAAAGTCACAAAATACTTTGCACCTCTGATAGATGGCACTTGCATTGGTCCACACACGTCTGAATGCACAAATTCTCCTGGCTTATAATTTGACCGGTCAGCCATATTCTTTAAAGGTAATTTGTGAGATTTTCCAATCTGACAGGGCTCAGAGAAGAAATCTTTCACGTAACTTAATATGACCCCATCTACATCACCATGTTTCACTATCTCGTTTAACACTCTTTTATTCACATGACCAAGAAGTTCGTGACATCTTTTGAGACTTGTTGTGGATATGTTTGCTTCTTGAGGATTTACAAATGAGCTCTTAACTTGGAAAAACATTCTGAAACTGTCATTGTTTTGTTTTGCCCCGTATGCAAACATTTGATTATTCCTTTTCATAGTTACACTTTTTCCTTTGAAAAATACTTTGAAACCGTTGGACGTTACAACACCAACTGAAAAAAGATTTTTGCGTATTTTAGGAACATAAAATATGTCTTTAATAGTTGCATCTTTCCATTTACCGTGTACGAGTGTTTTTATTTGGATTTTTACAGTGCCTTTAACCTCATAGGTACCATTATCACCCAAATGGATTGCTTGACCATTTGAAGGATAAAAATCTGCAAACCAATCTCGCTGGTAAGTAATGTGTTGTGAAGCGCCACTATCGGTAAACCAGACTTCACTTGTTTCAAGGCTCAGTAGTTTCTGTACTTGTTCTTCTAAAGGTAGTTTAGTACGCTCTTCATTTTTTGTAGCTATGAGCGCACACCTGTTTGATGATGTTTCTGATGACTGAACTTTCTTCTTCTTGTCACGGGTTTTCTTACACCAATCCCTTGCCATATGAACTTTTTTCCCACTATAAAAGCATTCTCCGTCGAATTTGTATTTTCTTCTTTGATGTTCATAGTTTTCTCCCAGATTCACAGCCTTTTTCCTGTTACCAAAATTCATGGCAGCAAATGTTTCATTTTGCTTCTTCATTTGCTGTGAGACGGCCTTCTTCTTTAATGAACATCTCCATCAAACTGTTCATTGTTTGATTTTGTTCTGGCACACTACCCCATGCTGTTTTCAGAGCATTATATTTTGATGGTAAACTCCTGAGTATATTTGCCATAATTGTCACCTCATCCACTACTTGACCAATATATTTCAATTGCTGTGCTAAATTTGGGATATTTGAAACATATTCGACTATTGACTCTCACGGGTCCATTAGGTGTTAATGGAATCGTTTTGTTAAAATCAGTTTGTTTGAAGCAGATTTCTGTTCATAAGGTTGATTCAGCTTGAGCCACATTTCCCGCTGTGGTGCTTGTTATCAATGATTGTAATTGTTTGGGTTCCATAGACGAGGATATAACATACATTGCCTTGGCATTTTGTTTGTACCACAAACTCAATGTTTCTGAAATGACCCCATTGTCCACAGCATTTTCCGGCAAGTTACTTCTGCCTTCCACCAAATCAATTAACCCGCACAAAACTAATATTTGTATGACTTGAAACTTCCACGCTAAAAAGTCATTTCCATAAAATTTGGTCATATGCCTTGTGGATATTTCTTCTGACATTTTTATTTCACACATGGCACATGTTTTCAATTAGACGAAAAATGGCCACCCGAACTTTACCGACACGTCGCTTCCGAAAACCGTTCTTCCCGACCAAATCACTTTTTATTATAACCACACAACGTTCCTGGGTCCATAACCTATTGGAACGCGAGATAAATATAATTGTATTTGTCTGGGATAACCTGTATAATTGTTCCACGCTATTAAACATATGAAAATAGGTTTGTATTAACTCTAGTTTTTGTTCATGAACAGAGAACAAGACGCGACCAAAGACTAACTCACAAGAACACAAGCGTAATGGCGGCGCTTGGATGCCAGTAAGTATGAATGCTTAAATACTTGCTTCAAAAGTACCATCCTGAGCAATTAAGAATGAAAGTGGAAAACTTGCAGGATAAAAGCGTGAGAGTGCAGTATGAATGATTGCTGAACAAAAAAATTAAATTTACAAGAGCATGATTGTAATGTCTAAATAAATGCTAATGATTAGGGACCAGATTTTACCTGGTTGCTTTTTCTTTTACTTGATCGTAAAACATAGACTGATGAGATATATATTCATTTCATGTGTTCATGAGTACAATATGTTCATTTTATAGTGCCTATATAAGGTGTCAGACTTCGGGGGGTTCGGGGTTCAATCCTCAGTCTCGGTACAGATTTATCTGATTACCAAACCCTTCCTTCACCTCTTACAAAACGTGTATTAATCACAACTTGTGAATGTGGGGAATGCCAGACCTTCCACCGTGGTTCGGATCCCACGTTAAACTGTAGGTCCTCCATTTCATCTCACAATCACCCTACTATTACACATTAGCGTAAGTGCGAGTAACCCAAACGGGTAGTAAGATGCGGTGCTAATAATAATAATAATAATAATAATAATAATAATAATAATAATATAGAGCCAATAATAGCCAATTCTTTTGGTTTTTTCTTATTTTTATGTGTATGAGCCTTAAGGCACCTTTTTGGCTTTGACCTCTTTCTCGCTTTCCTATGGTCTGGATTATCTTCTGAAAAAGAGAGTTCAGGTTCTTGGAAATTCTAAGTTTCAGCAGACTTGTTTAGAGTAGGTTTGATAATCGACAATAGTTAAATAGCTTCCAATAAGCGTAAGTCGGGTGAAGGAGAATGGGAGCAGTGGCAGACATCTCGGGAAGAAATAGCATGCCATTGTAGGAGAAAATTTCTATTTCTTCGGAAACAGCAAGTTTGAAATTTTGTCCCTTGAAATTGTGTAAGGAGAACTCAGCTTTTCAAATTACAATGAACATGTCTGAAAATATAGCCCATTTCACAACTGAAAATTTAGAAAAGTATCTAGTGATTAACATAATGTGACCAACATCGGTGGTTGAATGGGTTAAGGCATCCCTACCTCAGTAGAATGGACAGTCAATGAAGGGGAGATAGAGATTTAAATCTCGATCCAATGTATGTAAGGTGTATTTTACTAAATGTATTTTCACTCTCACTCCATGCAAATGCAGTTACATTTCCTCTAAATTCCATCTTCCTCATCCCTAAGACATTAGTGTAATTAGTACATATGTTTGATCGAGTGGTGAAACATAAAAGGTAGTAAAATCTATTTTACATTGCTTGTTGTGTGCGGTTTTTTTCCTTAAGTACCTATTTAGGTGTGTAAACTCCATATTTTTGATGCCTATTTGCCACCCTATTTTAAAAATGTTTGTGCCTAAGAATCTACTCCCTAATAATGATATAAAAAGTGCTTTATAAAAAAATGAAAGAGGCTGTAGTTGCATGCAAGTAAAATGTGTGTGGAGTTGTGTGTTAAGAAACTTAAAAAGAGATGCATGGTGGAATGACAAGTTTTAAGAAGCTGTGAGAGAAAAGAAAGAAGTGTACAAATGAATATTTGCTGTTAAGATTGAAACAGAACGATATAGGCTGAGGAACAGAAACAAAGAAAAAAATATTAGTGCAAAGAAAGTAGTAAAGGAGAGTAAGGAGCAAATGAGATTAAAAGACGGAGAAATAATGCAGAATGATTTGGAAGGAAATAAGAAACTGTTCTGGAATTGGGTAGGCAAACAAAACAAAGAGAGCAGGGAAAGACTTACGGCATTCATGATGAAAGTGATGAGATTATCCGGGATGAAAACAGTATAAGATAGCATTAGAGGGAGTATTTTGAGCAGTTATAAGGGAGAAACAGAGAAATTAAAGAAAATAAGGAAAATGTTATAATGAGTTAAAGAATTAATGAGGATGAGGCCTATTGGCCTATTGGCGACGAGGATAAAACAAACTATGGTGTCACATATTTCTGGTTATTTGGAAGTACAGCTTTAAAGGTTTATTGAATTAATTTAATCATAGAAGTTAAAAAAAGAAAGTTCTTCAATAGAAAACGTACGGACAACAGACTTGAAGCAACTCCGAGAACATTTGGGGATTTTAATAAATTAGGGCGTGGTCTATGAAAAATCAACCATATTAACACAAATAGCAGTTATAGGAAACATGAGTAGTTTCGACAGTAATGAAGAAACCTGGTCGTCATATGTGGAGCGATTCGAACTATTTGTCGAGAGTAATAGTATAACCAATGAGAAGAAAGTAAGTATGTTTCTGACAGTAGTAGGCGTGAAAACCTTTAATATTTTACGAGATTTATGTACACCTGACAAGCTGTCAACAAAAAGCTATGTGTATCTAATTAAAATTATCCAAGAACACTCATATCCTAAATCATCATTTATTGCTGAAAGGTATAAATTTAGTTTAAGATCACAGCATGAGCATGAAAGTGTATCAGATTATATCGCTAGATTAAAATAAATGTCAAAGCATTGCGAATTTAAAGAATCATTATCTGATTATTTAAGGGATCGTCTTGTAAGGGGATTGAGAATCAGCTCTATTAAGCAACAACTTCTAGCGGAGAGACAACTAGACTACGAGAATGTGGGTTATATAAAAATCAGCTTGGTGAGATGAAAGAGTGGAGGAACCTTTTAGAATAAATGTTCAGGTGGAAGGAAAAGAAATTCCGTTTGAAGTAGACACAGGTGCAGGGGTATCTGTAATCTCTGAAAAGTATTATCTGGATAAATTGAGTCACTTAAAATTGCATCCAACTGATTTAATCTTTAATTCATATATAAATGAACCAATTATTCCTGTGGGGGTTATAAATGTAAATGTTCAATATCAGGATTTGTCACACAAAATGGAATTATTTTAATTAAACATGGAGCTAATCCATTACTAGGATGGGACTGGATTAAGGAACTAAAAGTACAATTATTGATTCCAGAAAACTTGCATAGTGCTAATAGTGTAACGGCAGGTAGGGTACAAACAGAAATGGTAACTAACCTGTTAAGGAAATTTCCATAAGTTTTTAATAAAAAATTAGGTGATTATAAGGGTGGACCAGTTAGGTTAAATTTAAAAAAAAAAGATGCTAAGCCAAAGTATTGCAAACCGAGATCAATTCCATTTTCACTTAAAGAAAAGGTAGAGCAGAAGCTAGAATGCTCAGTGCAATAGGAGGTATTAACTCCGGTTTCTAGTAGTGAAAGGGGTACACCAATAGTCCCTGTACTTAAGAGGAATGGAAATATTAGAATATGTGGAGATTTTAAAGTGGCCTTGAACTCTAGTCTAGAACTAGAGAGACATCCTATTCCCAAAATAGAAGTGTTATTTGTCACTTTACAAAAGGGAGAAACTTTTAGTAAACTGGATCTAAGTCATGCTTATTAAAAGGTTAGGTTAGACAAAGAATCTAAGAAAATTTGTGTGATAAGAACTCACAAGGGTTTATTTAAGTACAACAGAATTCCTTATGGAATTTATCCAGCACCAAATTTGCTCCAAAAATTAATGGAAAAAACATTACAGATGTTGAAAGGAGTAAATGTATTTTTGGTTGACATTTTGGTTACTGGTAGGAACATGCAGGAACATTGCGACAGGCTCAAAGAGGTATGTAAACGTTTACGTGACAAGGGTCTCACAGTAAGTAAAAATAAGTGTAAGTTTTTTCTAAGAGTTTATAGTATTTAGGGTTTGTAATAGACAAAGATGGGTTAAAAACAGCCAAAGGCAAAATTGCGGCTATATTAGATACACCTAAGCCAGAGAATGTTAAACAATTGAAGGGATTTCTAGGGCTAGTCAATTACTATGGAAAGTTTGTTCCAAACTTATCCACGATACTTTGTCCTATATATCGGTTTTTGAGAAAAAACACAGAATTTAATTTTGACAAAGCATGCATGAAATCTTTTTCAATAATTAAAGAAAAGTTAGTGTCAGCAGAGGTGTTAGCTCAATATAAACCAAAAGCATCTGGCAGAGTCATGCAACACCGACATCCTGCGAATTGGAGGATACATGGCGTGGCTTGGCCACAACCTCCAGTGGCCGGGCTACGCCATAGCCCGGATATACAGAAGGTGCCCGGGGGTATTAAAAACACTACTGTCACTCCCGCGATGGACCAAGTGCGTCTGGAGAGAGAATACGCCGGAGGATATTACCGATATTTTTTCAGACGCGACGCCATGGTCTATAGCCGCCAACGCCGCTGTCGTCAAGAGATTTGATCAAGCTATGGAGATAAATCAAGCTGAGGTGGTGGCAGGACTAGTCACCATGAGATGATAATTGATGGAGCGACGACCTGAGGCGATGCGTCTCGAGGTAGGCAACACTGCCGCCTGTTACGCCATCCAAACAGGAAAAGGACTCTGTTTCGCGGATCCAGGCGCCAGGAAACTCCACCTATGGGTGATGAACATAGTCCTAGGGAGACCGTGGGACGTCTATTGGATCCGCAGTGAACTTAATCCGGCGGACCTGCCGTCCAGAGAAGTGCTCAGAGAGCTTCACGAAGAAGCGGAAACCACCAGCGTATTAGATATAAGAAACATTCCTTGTAACAAATTTGACATGCTGTACATATGATTAAATAAATAAAGGCCGCAGAAGTCCCTTCTCTCGCCCTCGGCTGTCCCCCAGGGACCCTCCAAGCCTTCCGCCCACGGGCGAGACTATAAAAGAGCTGAGGAGGGGTACCTCGGGAGACAGTCTGGGTTGATAGGAGGGGCCGGCATGTGATGCATCAGGCTAAGGTCTTGGTAGTGTACTGTCCCAAGTGCAGAGTGATGGAAGTGAACGTCCAATAGCCTATGCTTCCCACACACTATCTAAAGCTGAGCAGGGATATTCACAGATTGACAAGGAAGCTTTGAGCCTTGTTTTTGGAGTAAAGAAATTTAATCAATACCTGTGGGGGAGGAAATTTATACTATGTATAGATCATAGACCTTTGTTAAGCATATTTGGGGAGAAAAAAGGTTTGTCAGCTTTTGCAGCTATTAGATTACAAAGATATGCTCTTTTCTTATCAGGGTATGATTTTGATATTTGCTATGCCAAATCAGAAAATCATGGTAATGCTGATGGATTATCCAGGTGGCCATTAGTTAACTCTGACAATGATGAGTTAGAGAATGATATACTCCATTTACGGTAGGAATAACACTCTGGAGGGTCTTTTTTACTACCAATATCCTACTATATAATAGATTTCTGGTAGGGAAAAAGGCCTTTTGGAAAACAATTCCTACGCTGAACAAACTTTAGTGTTATTGGTACTTATTTACAATGTTTTGAAATTAGTGGAATACCTGAAAAAATGTGAGGATATAAAGAGAGTAGTACCAAAAGATCCCGAATTCGTTAAACTTATAGGTTATGTGAAGTTTGGTTGGCCTTATGATTATGATAAGGAGTTGACAACTAATTTTCATAGGAAAAATGAATTAACATTAGAACAAGAAATACTGATGTGGGGGTATAGGTAATTGTACTAGAAAAATTTCATAGACATTTGTTAGAGGAATTACATTCAAGTCATCTTGGAATAGTTAAAATGAAAACTTTAGCCAGATCTTATATTTGGTGGCCTAATATTGATCAGGGCATTGAACAGATAACCAAAAATTGTGCACCTTGTCTATTGGAAAGACAAAATCCACCAAAGAGTATTTACCTGTTTGGAATTATCCAAATAAACCAGGGTCTATATTACATATAGATTTTATGGGTCCATTCAAATCCAAGATGTATCTTTTTATCATAGATGCATATACTAAATGATTGGAAGTGTTAGAGGTATCGTCAGCAGCAGCAGGTCAAACTATTGCTCATTTAAGGCAGATCTTTGCGAAGTTTGGTTTACCTGACCATATTGTAAGTGACAATGGACCACCATTTATATCAGAGGAATTCAAGTTTTTTTTAATGCAGATGGTATTAAACATACTTTAACACCTTCATACCATCCTCAAAGTAATGGCCTAGCCGAATATGCAGTAAAATTTGTAAAAAATAAATTGACTATTGCTATTCATGAAAAAAGAAATATGAAGTAGCTTTAAGTAAATTTCTATGTGATTATAGGAACTCAATACATAGTACAACAAATGAAACAGCATCAAAATTGATGTTTAATAGACAACTTAGAACTAGGCTAGATTTGCTACGTTCTAATGTAAATGAGAATATAGAACAAAATCAGAGAAAACATGTTAAATATGCAAAGGGATGTAAAACTCGGGAATTAGTTCTAAACCAACGGGTACTAGTCAGAAACTATAAAGCAAAGAATAAATGGATTGAAGGGGTTGTTGTATCACAATTGAGTCCAGTAGCCTATTTAGTCAGACTGGGGGCAGTAACTTGGAAACACCATAATGAGCAATTAATTAGTTTACAGTCTTCCCCTGGAACTAGAGTAGAGGAGATAGAACCTAGTGTTAGAGAGACATATCCCTCAGGGCTAGATCCCATCCTCGTCGCCAATATGCTACATACGTATCATAGTAAGGACGGCTTGAATAAGAACACGACTTACTTGATTTAATGTTACTGCTTGAGTGAGTGGTTTGGTCAGGAACACCGGCTAATGATAAGATTCTCGATAGACATTTAGGATGGGGCATAATGGGAAGCAGATAATTTATTATGTCACCACACATGATAGCCAACCTACATGGAACAACATTTCACATAGTAATTGAACTCTCTGTCTCTCTCTCTCTCTATATATATATCTATATATATATATATATATACTCTCTCTCTATATATATATATATATATATATACATACACCTGACACGCTGTCAACAAAAAGCTATGTGGATCTAATTAAAATTATCCACGAACACTTATATCCTAAACCATCATTTATTGCCGAAATGTATAAACTAATTTAAGATCATAGCATGAGCATGAAAGTGTATCAGATTATATCGCTAGCTTAAAACAAATGTCAAATCATTGCGAATTTAAAGAATCATTATCTGATTATTTAAGGGATCGTCTTGTAAGGGGATTGAGAATCAGCTCTATTAAGCAACAACTTCTAGCAGAGAGACAACTAGACTACGAGAATGTGGGTTATATAAAAATCAGCTTGGTGAGATGAAAGAGTGGAACCTTTTAGAATAAATGTTCAGGTGGAAGGAAAAGAAATTCCGTTTGAAGTAGACACAAGTGCAGGGGTATCTCTCTCTCTATATATATCTATATATATATATATATACTCTCTTTTAATATATATATTCTCTCTCTATATATATATATATATATGTGTGTGTGTGTATTTTTTATACATACAGTGTCAATGCCAGCGAGAATCATATCCACGGACATGCCAATGACATCCTTTTGATCAAGGTGCTGAGAAGACAAGTAAAGTTCTAATAAAGATGGTTGATGTGAAGTTTTATCAAGGTTTTGAAACTTCAAGATTTCAATCTTCTTCGTTACCAATTCCACAGCCACTCTAAACAAGTACAATAATAATTATTTGAAAAACTAAAGCTGGAAAAATAACTATTTGCTAGGGTTTATTATATGTTGAAAATAAAAACACTTTAACCTAATGAAAATTCTATCAAAATGAAATAACTTTTTTTGTTGTAACATGACCTTTTTACTTCCAGTTGAATAAAAATTCATTAAATTTTAGGAGTATTATAAATGTACCAATTATAACATTTTTTTACTTGCATGCTACAATAAGAGAATGGTTGCTGTTAGTGGACTTGAGCAGTGGCGTCACGTTAGGGCAAGCAAGGCCAGCATTGCTTGCCTTTGATTGAAGATATACAATTATTTTATTTAATGTTTGCAAAAAATTTCTCCTGGTAATCGTTTGAATGTAATTCAAGCAACAGGGGGTTTAAAAAAAAATCCCATACATGGTAGTGTATGTAAGACATGCACTGATCCTTTTAATGGCGGTTGAAAGTCGGTATTTGTCCGACTTTCATCCCATTACTTTAGCTAGTGTAGTTCTTATTTGTGACATCATAGATTTCAGAGGGGAGAGAAGGGGAAGAGCTACGGATGTCGGGTAAAAATGCAAGCAGCCGAGCAATGACTTCTCTTCCTGAAAGGTGACAACTAGAACTGAGGTCACTAGGTAACCCTCTCTTCCCCTTTCCAAACATAGAGGGATGGTATGGCATGAAAGGGGAAATTAATATTGTCAAGGTCCTGATCCCGTACCTACACATCATTAAGCCGGGTACACACAACACAACTTCTTGTACATAAAGGTGTACAAGAAGTTGAAGCCTGAAGATGGCATCGTGTAAACACCAAAACTGGTACAAGATATGCTTTGCACAACATATTGTATACAGTTTCCGGAAATAGAACGCGTCCTATATCACCCATTTTTCTTGTGCAACTTTTGAGTCGTAAACACTAAAGCTTCGTCTGCTAAACAGTTACTGTTTTTTTAAAGAGTGACTGTAATAAAAAAACAGCTAGATGCTTGAAAACCAACAAATGATTATAATTGAAGGAGGTTAAACCCCAAATATAAAAGTTTTCAACTGTTTTAAGAGAATATAAAAAAATAAAAATTCATAATATTTAGGAATGATTAAGAAATTATTTACATTAAATACTAATATTTTCCAAATCATTCAAGCCTTATTTTCCCATAAAAAGCACCAAAACACCATGTTTTTTTCAAATATTGTATGTAATCACAAATGCAGTGTAAAAAGTCACTGGCTAAAATATGTATAAAATCCATGTGACCAAGATATTGTACAATTTCTTGCACAACTTTTTGTACCAGAAGTTGTGTCGTGTGTGGCGAGCTTTAGAGTTTTGTGGAGTTTATTGTAGCAGGTGATTTTATTTTGATGTGTGTATCAATGAAAGATAACAAACGAAAGTTTATAAGTATGTTTATAATAAGTAATAACACAATAATGTAAATCACAGAACAGATGGACGTCCAAAGTCACAACTATCGTTAAAAAAACACTTCCAAATAGCTTCTTGAAGCATACAGTTTTTTTTTTTAATCCCGGGACCTCCTCTTTTAAGCTTGGGGGCACCCCTTCCAAGCTTGCCTAAGAATTTGGGTCACGAGACACTACTGGACTTGTATCTAATTTTCTTAAGATAGGATGAGAAAGGGAAATTTTTAGGCAAGTATGTACCTTAACAATTACCTGGTAAATAATATTAGAAGCCACATTGTGAAAAAAAAAAAATCACACTAAGTCAACCTAAATTCAAGTACAGTAATTGATTGTTTTGCACCCCCTCCCCCTCATTCCTTAAAATTTTATCATCAATAACATCTCTGAGGGAACTTTTTTATCATCGTGTCTAACTACCAGTTTGGGTTATATGCCTATGTATTAATTAAGCTAATGGTTTTAGGAATGGGAAGAGCTATATTTATAGGAAGTGTACCCACACTTTCGTGGATGGTGAGTGGCAAACAATTTTGGAAAAAAAAAACACTCTCAGTACACTCAACCGAGGTTCGAACCTAAATTTCCCCATCATTGGCAGTCTAGTCTACTGCAAGAGTAACGCCTTAGACCATGCGGCAACCAAAGAGGATCTGAGGGAACTGCATGCCTCCTATGGGGAAACAGCATTGTCATTTTCTGGTTTTTATGTGGTCAATCTACCCTTAAATATAATAAAAATTTCACAACGTTGGTTTGTCAATGTTGCCAGTGTCTTCTTCTTCTTACCCCAGCATACCACCTCCATAAAACCTGTAGATCCCTTAGAGGTGATTATGGTGTATTCACAATGCAAAGGTATTATTGAATGGCTTACCTCCACACCAATTTAGAATCCTAGGTACATGCCTGATGATAGCCAACATGGGCACTGTGTGATTTATAAAACTTGTGTTTTTGGGTTATAGGGAAGGTGCATATAAGAGAAAGCATTTCCAACCCTTTCAAAAATAACGAAATTAGATAAATATATTTTTTAAATTTCCTGTAGTTAAAAAGTCTGCTTGACAGCATTTTAACAGTTTATTTACCAAATTATGTTTCATATTTGCTTATAATGTGTTGATTAGTTGAAAAAAAGTGAATTCACAAACACACAATTACCAAATTTTGATAATATTTAGTTGAAAACAGAGTGAAAATTGTATAATTAAATAAAAATGAGGTGCTGATTCATAATTAATAATTTACTAACTGTTCCAAAACTAGATGAGAGCGTTTCAATTTTCTGTAAAGAGGTGTGTCAAACCATTTCCACAGTTGCAATCCATTGTCCGTCCTTAGAATACTACTGTTGATGGACAGTGCTGCATCAATGAGGCGTGAAGACAGTTCACTGTTTTGATTGAAACTATCCAATCTGACATCAAAGGCTACCAAACATATAACTGAAAAAGCATATTTAAATATATGTACATTATATCAATGTATATTATATATGTATTTATATATATTCATTTTATTAAACAAAATTCATTAAACTTGATAACAATAAAACATATTTAATACTATTATAAAAGTGAACAAATTAGTCACAGAAGGATAAACACTAAAACCACTTTCAGAGAAATGAAATTGATTCTGAGCAGGGAGTCGGACCAAAATGTGTATCTGTTCAGGTTATTGTTCTGGTTCTCCAAACAATCATTTTAAGATTCTGGTTCCTATTTAAAGAAATTCTGCAGTGAATAATATTAATTTCAACTGATCTATTAAATTATTTAAACCACTAGTTATTAATTAAATAAACAATTACTTCTTCATTGCACACAGTGAGCACATTCCCTCGACTAATACTTGTTTTATATATGAGTGTAGAGAATGAGTGAAAAGCATTACAATTCAATATTCAAGACCCTGCATGCCTTTTATTAATCACTTTAAACTGGCCTACCACAAAATAATGGGAAAACATGGTTTAAATTGTTTGTAGTTAACTAGACTTGTTGTACACTCCGTCGATATTGAAAGGAAGCAACTAATAATTCACTGAGCTAGCGAGGTATGATATTCCTCCACACATGACTGCAGAATAGTTTGCCTAGCTACACCCAACACCTAAGTTAGAGAAGGCCTTAAGTCGTTAAATTATTTCTTGACTGTTGGGAAGGAGTGATGGGGGAGTGGTTATGTCTTTTAGTGATGCCAGAATGGTTTGATTTAATAGATTAATTTTACTTTATTGTTCTGATAATTATAAAATCAATAACTAATATTTACATACTAAGTTAATTATGTTTGCTTTCATTAACATATTGGCTGGTAGTTTTTTTAGCTATCGAAAGTTTAACCACGTCAAATGTTTTTTGGGCACTGTTGCCCACATTGATTGGTTTTACATGGTAACATAAAGCAAGTCTCCCCTTTTCCAGAATCTTCATTACTGTTTATAGCCAATTATAAATTTATTAATGATTAATTATTATATTCCACACATGTGACTTAAATAACATATTAACTCTAAAAGATTTTTACTTTATTTGTAAGAAGCTGAGTTTTAAAAAAAACTTCTGTAATTTAAGGGTCCCAATCCTAATTTAAAATATTTTATATTATTTCCGGGTGGACAAAAAATAAATATTGATAAAATCTCATCCATTTGACATATTTTAGTTATAAAAGTGAATTTATTTTTATTCATCATGTTGTCTCCAAGGAAAGGATTTCGCATACATACAGTCAGGGTTTGATTTTCTTTTAAAGATACGGCCGGCCGGATTTATTTATCTCCTGAACCATTTAACCAATTGCGGTGTGGTTCTTACTTTTGTACTGGATCAATATCCAGGCAGGCTTTAGCATTATTTGTGAATAATCAGGTGTTTCGGCGGGAGTCCCGGTGAAGGCCAAGCCGAATGTTTGTTATACATTTATGGAACAACACAATTACTGTGGGGTAGTTTTTATTATTCGTTAGTGTATTTATCCAGGCATTTTTTAGTAAAGTAATTATAACTGGGTGTATTGGTGTAAGTCCCGATGAAGTGCCAGCTGGATATTTGTATATATCTATGGAACCACTTACCGATTTAAATGTAGTTTTTTTTTTGTAGAATATTTATTCAATCAAGTTTTAGCATGATTTGATCATGTTTTGTGTTGTGAGTCTTGGTGTAGGACCAGCCGGATATTTGTCAACAAGTGATTCCGTAGTTAATTGTATTCTATAAGATATCAACCGGGAAAATTGTAGTATGATAGACCTAGGTTTTGGGGTTTGAATCCCTGTTAAAGTTTCGGATGGATGTTGTGTATATTTTATCTAGGATATTTATAACTACATAAGCAATTGCAGTGTATTTTTTTAAACTAGGCTTACGTAGTTTTTATATACATGCTGGATTTAACATTAGTTTAATCAGGTGTTCTATTGTGAGTCCCTGTAAATACTGACAGGCCTAGCTATAATGGATTTTGGGGATCAGCCAGAAGGTGAAATTCCGTTCTTCTGTGAAGGGGATAGTAAAATCAAGAGTGAACTATAGGAGAATATTTATAAGTAACATAATATTACCTATTTCAACCATATTTACTACTAATTACTGGGGGATAACGAATTTAAAAAAATACAAATTAAAGGTGATGTAACCACATTTGCTTGGAGGGAAGTTGGGAAACAGTTTAGGAAAACGTGTCTCAATATTCCCAGCCAAGACTAGAACCCTGTTTCATCCATTACTGAAAATGGACCATATGAGAAATTTTTTTTGTCCGCATGAACACCGAAGCAGTATAATATACATTATTTACCGTATTTCCTAGAATATTAATTTTACTTTGTATAAGTTAATCAGTTAATTATAAGTTGCTACCTTTCAATCTCAACGGAGTGTACAACTGAGGTACCTATCATTTTTCAGTACGCCTCCCTCTTATAGATGTTTGCTGTCACTTAAAACTAAACATATCTTATCTTGCAAAGTCTTAACATAAAGGGTAAAATGAGAAAACACTAAATTATGTGACAATAATCATTCCTCATTAGTTATTACTACTATGTGTTCATCAACACTTTTAATTCCCTAAATTGACAAAACAATCCCGAGAAAAGAGATAATGTTATATTTATTTTAAATAAAATTAAGTTTAATAAAGAAGGGGATAAAATTAATTATAAGAATGCATAACTTTTAAGAATCAATAAGAATGTTTATTAAGCTAAAACTATATAACATTTTCAAACCTGTTTCTGGTTCTAAAGAAATTTATTTCTAAGCATTCTGTTTTGATTTTGGTTCCTGAAAAATAAATGTTAGTTTCAGTTATCAGTTCTGGATCCAGTTCTGGTTCGACTCCCTGGTGCTAAGGGTTGCTAGGCCATTTACAACATTGCAAAGAAACTTAACAGTTGGCTGGAAAAATAAGCATTTCACAGAACTTAAAGGTAATATCAAGTATATTTAGACTGAACAGTTGTGGAGCATGTCTATCACCAAATTAAGCCTTTCTAGTGATGTAGACTAATTAATGTCAAGGAAGCATTATACTGTTAAAGGTCATGCCATTCTAAGTTTAGCAAAAAGAATATTTAATCTACCTCAAGAATATCTTAAAGTGAAGCAAAGAGTGTTTATTTTGAAATGAGCAATTTTAAATGTTTCTGTTTGAAAACCAATATTCTTCTTCTCCCCCAAAGACTTCAAAATTAACCCTTACCTCATTTTGTAAGTAATGTATCAAAAAGTCTCCTTATTACTAATAAATTAATTTGGTAGTCATTATAGACTTATGACAAGGCAGGACGCCAAAATCGTGGAACTCAAAACACAATAATGGCATTTCTATGCAAGAAATGCAGAAGTTTTATTAGAGGCTAGTAAGGAAATTTGTTTAGAAGTAAACGCTAAAACCCCTTCATATGCAATCACACAGAGAACACTGAATGAGGACGATAATTTATAAATAATTTCAAACAACATATAATTTGATATGGTAAATAAGTTTAAATATTTAGGGACAATTTTAACTAGAAATATCGATATTAGAGTGGAAATTAAGATAAGAATACAGTCGGGAAATACAAGCTATTACTCGGCCAGTAAGTTATTGGCATTTTGCCTGCTTTCAAGGCATGTAAAACTAAGAATCTACAGAATAATGTTACTGGTTGTTCTTTATGGGTGTAAAACATAGTATCTTACCTTATATGATAAAAAGAAAATGAAGATGTTTGAAAATAAAGTGCTTAGAAAGATATTTGATCCAAAAAGGGATGAGGCTAATGAAGAGTGGAGGAGGTTACATAATGTGAAGTTACATATCATATACCCATCACAAGACATTGTAAGGAGCATATAGTCCTGTAAATTACGAGGGACAGGACATGAAGCGTGAATGAGAGAATCAAGAACCGTGTTCAGGGTATTGACTGGCAAACTCAGTGGGAAGATACCATTGGGAAGACCTAAATGCAGATGGGGGGGATAACATTAAAATTGACCTGAAAGAAATAGGTTGTAAAGAGGTAGAATGGATAGAACTAGCTCAAGATAAAGATAGGTGGCAGTGAACTTGAGAGTCCCTAATGCCATAGTGTAAGTAAGTAAATGGCAACAAGTTAATGCAATATATGAAAGTGAATAGTCGAATAGCCCGCTTTGCTGGCTGCATGGTCTAAAGTGCTACTCTCCCAGTAGACTAGACTGCCTATGGCGAGAAGTTCTAGGTTATAATCTTGGTTTGGTTATACCAAGAGAGGTTTTCCTAAAATAATTTTACACTCTCCTTCCATGCAAATGAAGGTATACTTCCTCTAAATATAACCTTCTTAATCCATAAAACCATTAGTGTAACTAGTAGACAGGTAGTAAGAGTCGGTGCTAAAATAAATCAAATAATCAGTCACACATGCCTTATGAAGCATGATGATAATTAATCCCTCAAATAAATTTAAAAATAGAAATTTAGTAGTTTTATATATGAAAGGGTTGATAAAAAAACATACGTTCAAGAAACAGTTTGGAGAGTTCAGGTAGAAAATCATTTCCATTATGTCCAGGAGTAATTTTATTTAAGAACTCCTGAATAACTTCATCTATAGCTGGAAGGTATGTTTTCACACAATTGGGTCTACTCAGGTCACGTTGAAATGCACTACGAAGCCTTAACCATTCTGGCCCATTTCTAGAACAAATTAAAGTGTATGATGACTGTACATATCATGCACAGAGTCACCAAACATTAAGAGAAAGACTGGTTTGATGTAACAAATATATTTTTCTTTTTGTTTATAAACATGACTTCTATTCATAACTCAACTAATTTGTTTTGAATTAAAATATTTTACACTAAAGTTGGGTTATTAATCAAGAAGGTATAAGGAAGATAGTCTTATAAAAAACACACCTGAAAATAAGTATAGAGGCAGTATAATAAAATCACAACTGAAGTTCCACCCCAAGTACACTCAGCTATGATGACAATCCTGACTTTCAGAGCAAATGTGGCGTGAGTGTATTTATGGGTTAAACGAGGTTCTTATAACTAGAATTTAATATTTGTAGTTCATATTAATTTTGTTTCAACCTTTTTTCACTTTCTATTTTTTGTATTACAAAGTTTAATCTCACCTATAATAGTGTTATGACCGGTCATCTATTCATAGAGTGTGGGCGTGCATGTGTATGTGTATGTGTGTGTGTGTGTGTGTGTGTGTGTGTGTGTGTNGTGTGTGTGTGTGTGTGTGTGTGTGTGTGTGTGTGTGTGTGTGTGTGTGTGTGTGTGTGCCCACACACATAAATTTAACAATCACAAGAGATGTACTATTTTATAACTGACAAGTCTAGAAATGTCATCATAAATTAGGTGGCCATCTTATGACTTCTAGTAATTTTTAGTTGCAGCTTTATGTTTCTGTATCTGTACATTATAAATTTTGAGCATATCCTGTTAAATATGTTGGTTACCTTTTAGCTCACAACAATACCCCTAAATTTCTAAAAGAGCATTTTCTTCAGTAGACTTATATCAATAAAAACTATATTTTTTAGGTTGAACCTTAACTTTTCAATTAATATTTTGATTATTTTTTGTGAATTTTAATTTAACCCAAGTTGACATGTTAAAAGAATTATTTTTGTCCAATTATCATTTTACATCAAAACTTTGGTGGAATTTTTATTTCAAATTAAATGTTCATATCTATAATGAGAATGAGCCCAAAATTAAATTGTTCATAATTTATAATCATTTTGTTGAGGCATGAATATCAGGGTGTCCAACCAAAACATATTTCAAAATTCCCCGACTTTTTCAGGTTTTCCAGAGTCAGTTTCCAACTTTTCCAGTCACTATATTATACACATTATTTTATTAAGATCACAACTTGATGCAAAAATATTTTTAAACACATACACAATCTGAAATTGTGATATTAAGTAGGGTTACAGCCTAAAGTGATGGGCTAATGGGTAGATTGATAAGTTAGATTTCAGTGAGATCATATTGAGACATTAAAATATTGCCTTATACAAATATTGTTTTAAAATTATGATGCATAGTAGATGGATGGAAATATGGCATACAAAAATCCCATGTTGATGTTGAGAATTAAAGTTAGCATGTTCAAGTGCGTTAAAAGAGATTGTGGTGTGTATTAAATCATATAAAAATGTAATTTTGAATATTGTAAATAAAATTTGAGTATTTTTTTTAGTGAGTAAGTGAAAATTCCATCAATTTAATGACTTACCCAGACTTTTCCATGCCTTTTCCCTGACTTTTTCCTGTTTTCCTGGTCGCTGGACACCCTGAATATGCACGTCACATCTTGGTGTGGCGCTGCTGATATCGTACTCACAGCTTAGGATGATCAACACTCAGAGTGGGGGTCATCCTTCAACTTCTTTTTTCACCATTAGCTCTTCTCTGACCTTAATCTCCTCCACTCGTCCTTGACATCAGGCCTGCCAAGTGCTCAAACTAAGCGTGGCACCATGGGAAAATCTCGGGGCCCCCCTATCTTTGGTATATTCAACTTCAGTGGTAGTGAAACCTTATTTGTCTATGAGGGGTAAATTAGCTTAACAAATAAAAAGTATTTTGAGGGACTTTTACCCCAAAGCTAAAGAAGTACCTAGGGACATTCCCTTAGCAAATGCTTGAAAATTGGCTACTCATAAAATATATTTGGGGTGGCCCTGATCTGATTATACATCTATACATCTCTACAAGCTATGTAGAGTGATATTTCCCCTTAAACCATTTGAAATGTGATATATATATAAGTTATTTTGAGCAGTCCTCTATCGGAACACTTTTTCGAAATTTGAATGTCTTTGCCTAGAATTTTATGGAAAATTAGACGCATACTATAAGTTATTTGAAGTAGTCTTCTCCCGACAAATATTTGAAAATTGGATGCCTCCAGAAGCTATTTGTTGTGGTTCTCGCCTGGAAAATTTTAATTTGTACTTTTAAAAAAATCTTTGGTCATATTTACAAAACAAAAAGAAATATATGCAAATTAATCTGTAAATGAACACTGAAATGTTACGCACATGATAAAGTACTAATATATAAATTTAATTTAATTAAAGTACAGTGATAATTGACACAATAAAACTCTCAAACACTTCAATACAAAGGAAAAGACTGGATTGGACCAATGATATCCTTGTGACACATGCCAGTTGTTCCTCCACAATTAACCCAAGCTGATGGACTGGACATGCACTATTCCTTAGTATGGATAGGCATTTTATAATTAATGTTTATTTTATTTCATCTACTAAATTTGGTTATAAAAGTTTGTTACTCTAGATTCTGGCCTTAGGCCCCTGGGTGTCTCAGGCCTGCTACCATGGTACCGATAGACCCCCTCCCATTACGGTAGGCCTGCTTGACATTGTTCTCCTCCAGGTATTGTATAAATATACTCTTATTGCTGTTCCTCAGTTCAGTCGACGTGACCTGGTCCCAGTTTATTAGATGGTAACTGGCACATCAATTGATCAAAAAGTCTAAAAAACCACCAACCTAAATATTCATTAACTAGGTCTGATTTCAACCTTCTTGCAACACTAGCACCATAACGATAGATGGAACCTTCAGAGAATTTCAAATCCACAGAAGAGGTTTTCATCTTGCTTAACCAAGTTCGCATCACTGAAGCTATTTTACTCTTTAGTCTTACTACTACTACTACTACTACTACTTCCTGAGGAAGATGCAATGAAAACATATATAGAAATATTTAAGTGTGTGTAAATGTGTCTTAGTATTTTTACTTTTATTTTTGCATTATTTCTACCCATTCTATCATATGTATTTATTACATATTATAATTTGCTTGGATCACTTTATTTCATACATATAAACGCATTAATGAAATAATAGACTATGTTACAGAAACACATGAAATAAATTACTATCAAGGTTTCCTAAAAATGCAAAGCAGTTTATCGAGCTATGTTGACAGAATTTGTTTATTCTAATTTCCGTGTTACACCTTGATAAGTGTCAGTTCACTCTTTGATTTCTAGCTATGTAAGTGAAAGAGTAATTGTTCACCTTTTATATGTTTTTTGTGCTAGTTTATTTTTAGTTTTTTTCATCCGCCTAAGCAAAATTGAAACTTACAATTACATTAAAAAGTGTTTGTTTTTTTCTATTAGTCTAAGAAATTTTGAGGCCACCTTATTTCCAGGCTCTAGACTTTATAACTTTTATGGCGGTCCTGTTGTCAAATAGTCAAATTTAAATTTGTTTTCCCACCGCAAAGAAAATAGCAATAATTTTAGAAATATTTTAAGCTCCCCTTTTTGGTTACCACATTATTGTTTTGAAATTTTATAACTTATTTGATATTTTTTATGTGTCTGCCAAATTTTAATCTTAAAACACACAGAAAAGTAGTGTTCTTTATCTATTGGTTTGGTAAATTTAGGGTACCTATACCCCCTTCCCCCATTACCATTTTCCTCTCCTAAGTTTTGAAATTTAAATATTTTCAGGCATTAATGGTAGTTTGAAGTAGTCCTTATACATGCCTGACTAATTTAAATCTTATGCCACACTTAAGAGGTAGTTTATTCTTTTAGTTTTGGAAATTTAAAAAACCCCTATTTCACCAGATCCCAATTAAAAATATGAAACATCTAAAACCTTTTTGGTCATGTTGATTGATTCCTCTACATTCCTGGTAAATCTTAATTTTTTTAATCTGCCCAAAAGTGTTTATTTTTTACCAATATACCTGCCTTCATTTTCCACATTTTCTGGAGTCCCAAATTATATTGAAATTTTTCAGACTTTTGTGGCTATTGTCTATTCCTGCTTGCCAGATTTAAGTTTTCTACCACACAAACAAGTAGTTGCTTCTGTTAATTTTTGAAATTTTAAGCACCTCATTTCTCCCAACCATCCCAACCCACACTTTCTACAATTACCACTTGTTCATTTCAAATTTGATTACTTATTTCATTTTCTGGCGTTGTCCTTACCTGTCTGCTAAATTATAACAATTTCTAACACACACAAAAGTGATTTTTTTCTGATTATACCTTCTCCCCACCCCCCTTATTTACCTGAGTTTCATTTTTAAAACTGAAATTTTCAAACTTGTATGGATATTTGGAACTGTCCGTTTACCTGTCTGTCAAATCTCAATTTACTAGTACACTAAGAAGTAGTTATTTAAATTAGTTTTGTAAACTTTAAACCCCCTCCAGCCCCACTCTTATTTTCTCCAACTCATATTTAAAAATTTCAAATTTTAAGAATTTTTGTATTTCTAGGGTTGTTTCTCTACTTCTACCAAATTTTAAATTTTTACTTCAACTAAAAGTTTTCTTCTTAAAATAGCTTCCAGTTTCCTGAAGCCACATTTAAAAATCTTACATTTTTTGATTTTTCTGGTTAAATGGGATAAGCCATATTTCAGTTTTATAGCTCTTCTAAAAGTGGCCTATCCTTTTCTAGATACATACACAAACACACGCACGCGCTCATGCATGCATGCACATACACACAAACACACACTTATTTTCTGCTATACAGGGTGGGGCATTTAAAGTGATACAGATTTTTTCTAGGAAACAACACATTTTAAAGAAAAATTGTTCCAACAAATGTTGATTGTTATGAAGAGGAAATCGAAAAGCATTTTTTTTCTGTGGAGTATTTAATTTCATTTCAAGGTCAACCCTGTTTTAAGATAGAAAACTGTATTTTTTATTATGGCATATTGTTTTATGCAAAAAATCAAGCAAGTTTTAGTCTAAAACTCTTTTAGTACAGCTTAACTTTACAAAGCTAGTGAAACACCCATTTTTAGCATCACCCAGAATTAACGGCATGGACGTGACAGGTGTCTGATTTCTTTTCTTATATGTTTGAAATAGTGTTGGCTTAATGCTCCAAGTGATTAAAGTCAATGGGAATGGCTGAGCACTCATTTGTACAGTCTTCATCTCAATATTAAGTTTGCTTTAGTAGCTCTTTTAAGCTAGTCATCAAAATTATTTATGTTACTGTAAAAGCATGATAAATGTATAAATGTTCTAGCTAAATGTATTTCATAAGAGTTTCCTGATTGACACCTGCATCCTCGCATTAGTAAGCATTTGTAAATTTTTATTTTTTAAATTTAACTTTATTCAAAATGAATGCATGAAGAGGCATTTAGCATGTTTAATTAACATTTTCCAACTCAATTGGCTAAGTCTCATATGGCATTTCATCGTCTAAAGAAACAATTTCCTTTAAATGGTAGTGTTAAAGTAATGTAGAACAGATAGCCAACAGTTTCAAACAAAGAAAATTCAATAAATCGTCTAGCACATGTTAGATTAAAACCACATGTAAGTAGCCGGCAAATTTCGAAAGAGTGGTTTAACTATAATATCTGTTCTAAGGATTTCACATAGTTACACATTTCATCTTTATCATATTTTTCTAAATCAAAACTTGTACGGAACAGATTTTACTAACCGCTTACATATTTATAAATGTAATCTTCAAGAAATGGACTTAAATCCATACTTAATGTTAAACTTGATGTTATTGAATGAAGCTTCATTTACAAACACTGGACAGTTAAGCAGACACAACATGCATTACTTGTCTGATCAAACCCAAGTTGAATTAGAACTGTTCCTTACCAACAGCCCTGGACATTATATGTTTGGTGAGGGTTACAAATCACATCCTCGGTCCTCACTTTTTCGAAGGTCGTCCAAACGGTCAAATGTATTCAAATATTTCGAGAAATATTTTTCTGCAATTACTCGAAGATGTACCAGTAAACATTAGAAGAAATATGTGGTTGCAGCATGATGGAGCACCTATGCATAATGCAATGTATGAATAACTAGTATTGAACAAAATGTTTCCTGAAAGGTTGATAGGTCAATAAGGACCTGTTAAATGGCTAGCTCACTCTCCAGAGCTTACATCAATAGATTTCTTTTTCTTTTGAGCTTCATAGAAGAACATATGGTATCAACTGCACCCCCAACACCTGAATACACGAAAGAAAGCATATCTCGGGTCTGTACAAAAACAACCCTAGACTGATTAGCTAGACTCTGGGAGTGCTTTCATAAAGGCATTGTAAAATGTAATGAAGTTTAAGGACATTCTTTTGAACACATTTTATAAATAATAATAATGGTGTGTCCAAGCTACATCAATCTGTAACTCAGTTTGCAGAAAGATTAGCCAGTACAAATGTACCGTTGCACAGAGAATGCCCTCATATGCTAATTATACAACCCTTTCGAGGAGGCTCTTCCCATGTCCCTATGAGGTGAGGGGATGTGGGAGTGAATATGAGAGGCTAAAGCCAATGAAGATACTAGCCTAACTTAATCCTAACTAACCTAACCCTGTTAGCCATAGGAATTATCCCCCTTTCATGAAAAACCACCTGGTACCAGTTGGGAGTTGAACACGATCACACTAGGATAGCAGCCAGGGGCACTGACCACTAAACCACAAGGCTGGTCATTCAATAAATATTAATCTTGTTAATGTTGTTATACTTCTGTTAACGCTTACACTTTATAGCCCCAAATGATTAAAGTTCATGTAACTAACATTTGTCTCCCAAGATATAAAATACCCTATCTCACATCCTGCCGATTCTCTAGGTAAGTGGTTCCCAAACCGTGGTTCACGAACCCCCCGGGGGTTCGTGAAATCTTCCAAGGGGTTCGCCAAAATATTTCTGTAATGGCGGATTTTTGTAGAACTTGGTGAGGAAATGGGAAGCATTTACAACTGTTTATCATCTCACACTGAAGTCAGGTGATTATATCGAGGTAGAATTCTTACAAGATTGTTTTAACTTAAACATGAAGTTTTAGTTTTTCTTACCAACCATCTCTTTCACAAAGAAAAGTGCATGCAAGATCAAATGTGGCTCCAGGCTTTGGCCTATTTGGTAGACATTTTCTCAATAATGAACAGTTTAAACCTAACGCTTTAGGGGCCAAATATTAACCTTTTTACTGTGCAAGACCGTATCGAGTCGTTCATACAAAATTAAATTTTGTGTTTAATTAACTATCAATCAAACGGAGAGCTTTGATACCCTTCACAACTTCATAGTAGAAAATCAGCTTTCTTTGGACAAATATTTTAAGAACATAGTTATAGAACACTTGAAGGAACTTGGAAAAATCTTCAGAGAATATTTCTCAGCCATGTCCAATAATACAATTGGGTTCGCGATACCCTGGAAGAAACAGATGTTTTGAAATTCTCCACATTAAGCGTGAGTGAAAAAGAGCAGCTCCTTAAAATTTCCACTAATTTTGAATTAAAGAAAAGCTATAAATCTTTGTCATTAATTGGTTTGTGATTAAGTCTAAAGGAGTTCCCAAGGTTAAAGAATAAAGCTAATACATCTTTGTTACCATTTTCTTCTATGTATTTGAGCGAGAAATATTTTTTCTTTGTATGCCTATTTAAAACTAAATACAGAAACAGGCTCAATGCTGAAAGTGACTTAAGACTTTATTTATCATCTGGGGTTCCTGATTTCAAAGCTCTGTGCCATCCAAAGCAAGCGCATCCTTCTCACTAAGTCACATGAAGAAGTGAGTAGCTGTTAAAACTTTTAAACAATTTTGAAACTTAAATCGGCATGGAATTTTGTGATTAAAGGAGAGTATTTCAGTTGTGTCAAAGTAGAAATTTCCAGTACCACTTTAAAAAACATGTGAAATGTGATACTATTGTGACAGTAAAGATAAAAAAATGTTACTACAGTACTTTACTTGTTTAATTTAAGTTTTAATTTTTAAAACAAATATATAGTTATTATACATTTACTTAAGGGGTTTCAATATTATTTAATGATATTTGGTGGGGTATCCCAAAGTAACTAACGGAGCTATAGTAGGTTAATTTAAAGGTATTAAGCATTTTGATTACAATTAATAACTAGATTTCATAAAAAATTAGGTATAAAATTAAGTGCGTGGCTATGGATATTTATCAGAGTGTTTGTGCAACTCAGAAGTTTGTGAAAGGGGTTCGCGAGTCAAGAAAGTTTGGGAACCACTGCTCTAAGTCATAACGATGACCTATGGATCTCTTACCATAGGCTTATTATGTATTATGCACACCCTAATGAAATGTACTGTACACACCTATTAGGCATGACAAATGTCATTTAAAAACTAAAAGCATATGAAGAGACTTAACAATTCCTATACACGAAACTGATATTGATTACTCACAAGTACCCGCCTCGGTGGCGTAGTTGGCTAACGCGCTTGTCGTGTTGAAGCTCGACTGCCGAGGATGGGGAGATCGAGGTTCGAATCTCGTCCTCCACGCAAATGCGGGTTCACTTCCTCTAATTCAACCTTCCCAAGTCCTAATCCATTAGAGTAATTAGTATTTAAAGCGTATAATCCGAACGATTAGTAAGACGCGGTGCTAAAATATTATTATTATTATTATTACTCACAAGTATACTTACGTTGGAAGAAGTCCGCCAGTGTTATAAACATGTGGACGATCTCGCCTGCACTTGGCGAGTGCCAGATGACTTCGTCGCTCTGGATACCTTCCCTCTGACCGAAAAACTTGTTCAATATCTTCTGGAGTAAACACCCATACCACATTAATTCCAGGTAACAGCTCTTCCCGGACCAAGGGCCCAAATAAACGGAGCTTTCTAAATCCATTGTAATGCAAGCGATCCATCTTGTACTCTCCTGTAAAAAACTTGTAATATTTACTAAGGATTAGATTAAATGTTCTTATATTACATCCACCATTGCTACGCTAAATGATTTTATAATAATGAAGATTTAATGCACAAGCAAGCATCGAAGATTATTTATATTGTGTTTTTCATTTGCTTAACCTTAGTGTTGCTGTTACCAGACTAAAAGGTAGCTTTAATTTGTTTGTGCTTCTCTTGTCCCACACTTTTAAAAGACCACTAGTGTCTCATTAATAATTAATTTCCAGGGTAAGGAAAGTTTGATATGACTGTACTAGTAAATTGTCTTCTCCAATTAGTATCAATCCTATATGGCCAATACACAAATATTTCCTCGCTAACCTATTTTGTGTGTAGTTTGTCAAACAAAGAATAAGTTCAGTCCATTTATTTGAGCTTGTTCCGACAACAACATATGAGCCACTTGTATAAACTAATATGAACCATTTCAGAGAGAATTGGTCAGTATCTGCAGATCAATACTATTAAACACTTAGTTTGAAGTTTGGAACGCACTGTTCTTATTTAACAGAACGCACACGGTAAAAGTTCGACATGAGTGTTACATGACGCCAACTACACTGGCACAAAGAAGGGCTTTAATAAATGTATTCGTGCGCCACACTATTGGGCACTCATACTGTTGGTTATGAGGTTAGGCCTAAACAAGCATGATATTTTAAACATGTTTTGACACTCCCACTAAATGAATGCTTGTTTACAGTCTTGCAAATGGTTAGAAATATGGCTTATTTAAGTATAGTTACTAATTAGCTTCAAAAACAAAACAAAAATGATAAACAGCTTTATATACATATCAATGTCAATGAAAAGCATTTATCAGCTCTCAAGTCTTGTCATTCCAATTGCACCGCGGAGTGTCTGAAAACGATCACGTGGAAGAGGTTTGGTTAGTATATCTGCTAACTGGTCTTCAGAGGGTACATGCTTGATGTCAATCTCACCGTTCTCATATTTCTCACGTATGAAGTGGTAACGTATGTCTATGTGTTTGGTTCTCTTGTGGAACTCTGGGTTTCGCACAAGGCGCATTGCACTCTGATTATCAACCGCTAGAACTGTGGCCTCTCCCACTGTTTCCCCAATGTCAAGTAGAAGACGTCTAAGCCAGATGACTTCTTTGGCCGCAGTTGATGCAGCAATGTACTCAGCTTCGGTAGTGGAAAGGGAAACGGTTTGTTGACGTTGACTAGCCCATGTTATAGGACCATTACTCAATTGAAAGAGGTATCCAGTTGTGGAGCGTCGGGTGTCCAAATCGTTTGCGAAGTCAGAGTCCGAGAAGCCAATTAATGGGGGTGGATTCTCACTCCTTGTGAATTCAATGCCATAGCTGGATGTGTCTTTTAGATATTTTAAGATGCGTTTGACTGCATTCCAATGACTTGGTCCATAGTTTGCCAAATATCTACTCACGTTTCCAACTGCGTACATAATGTCTGGCCGACTAACTATTGCAGCAAACATTAAGCTGCCAACAGCTTCTCGATAGGGTACTTTTATTTCTTCATTTTCCCCTATGTTTGAACTCAAGTGAGTGTGTGGATCAGCAGGCACACTGATTGGCTTGGAGTCTTCAAGATTGAATCTCTTGATTATTTGTTTGATATAGTTGGCTTGATGTAGAAATATTGATCCGTTCACATTATTTCGTTTTATTTCCAGACCCACAAAGTAATTTGGTTCACCGATTGTGACTTCGAAGGTTGTCTTCAGTTTATCGAGTACGAGTTGTAGTGCCATTTTGTTATCAGCCATGATCAGCCCGTCATCAACATATAACGCAAGCAGAACCTTCGATTTATTGAAATCCCCTCGATAAACACATTTATCTGCAGTACTTTGGCAGAATCCAAACATTTTCAGGAAACCATCAAACTTTTCGTTCCAGCAACGCGATGATTGTTTGAGGCCATATAGTGACTTTCTTAATTTGCAGACAAGGTTTTGGTCTATATTGATTCCATCTGGTGGAAGCATGTAGATATCTTCTTTGAGTTCACCATATAAAAATGCTGTTTTCACATCAAACTGCATTATCTCATAGTTTTGTTGAGCTGCGATAGCGAGTAGGACTCGTATAGAGTCATACCGTGTTGTGGGAGAGTATGTGTCATTATAGTCGACCCCTTCTTTCTGTGCAAAACCTTTAGCGCACAGTCTTGATTTATATCGTGAAATGTTTCCGTCTCCGGTGCGTTTTACTTTGAAAACCCATTTTGAACCTATTGGATTTTTACCAGGAGGTAGTGATACTAGCACCCAAGTGTTGTTCTTTTCCAGTGCTTCCAGTTCTTCTTTGATTGCTTCAGTCCACTGCCCTGCATCAGGACTCTTCATTGCTTCCTCATAGGTCTGAGGTACATCTATTTCCACTAGGTTAGCTTCATAGCGTTTGGGAGGCCTGATGACATCTCTTGGTCGCAGCTCGTAATTTGCTTTAATGTGCCTGGGTTCTTCGTCGTTCTGTTCGGAATGTTGAGGGTCTGCGCCCTCCTGCTGAATTCTTTGAACAGAATGATGTGTGTTTTCTATCACTACTGGGACTACAGTGTTTCTTTTAGGAATGAAACTACTTGAATTTTCATTGAAAATCACATTTCTTGAGACTGTAATTTTCTGTGTACTTTGATCCAGCAAACGATAGTTGGTTGAGTTTCTATCATATCCCACAAGGATGAGTTTCTTGCTCTTTGGCGCCAGTTTGTTTCGCAGTTCCTTTGGTACATGCATGTATGCCTCACTTCCAAAGATTCTTAAATGTGACATTACAGGCCTTTTTCCACTCCATATTTCATAGGGTGTCGAGTTTGGTGCTTGAGAGGTTGGAGTCCTGTTTAGAATATAAACAGCTGTGTTTACTGCCTCTGCCCATAAATATGTTGGCATATCCTTTGCATATAACATTGAACGTGCACTTTCCATTATGGTTCTCATGTCACGTTCGGCTCTACCATTTTGCTCAGGAGTATAAGGTGCCGTTGTTTCAAACTCAATTCCATGTTTTGACATATACTCTTTCATTTCCTGATTACAGTATTCTGTCCCATTGTCAGTATGTAGGGTCTTAATAGAATATTCATATTTATTCTTTATCATGTTTGCAAAATCTTTGAAACACACAACAACATCCGCTTTGTGCTTAATGAAAAATACAACACGATAGCCTGAACAGTCATCCTTAAATAATACAAAATATTTAGCACCCTGAACTGATGGTGTTGACATTGGACCACACACGTCACTGTAAATGAGTTCGCCTGGTTTGGCCTTGGCATGCTTTGAGGGCGAAAATGGTAACCTGTGCTGTTTACCATACTGACACGACTCACAGAAGAAATCTTCAAGGTCATTAATATTTACACCTTCGACCAAGCCTTTGGTGACCATTTCACGCAGAGTTCTCTTATTTATGTGTCCGAGTCTCTCGTGCCACAATTTTAGACTTCCACTTGCGGTGAAATTTAGGCCTACTTCTTGATGTGGGATCACTGTGCGGAATAACATTCGATACAGATTGTTGGTTTCACGGACCGCGCTTGCTACTAGCTCCCCGTTTTCGTAAATTTCTGCATATCTATCTTCCTTAAGGATCTTCATCCCTTTTTCAGTTATCACACCTTCAGAGAAAAGACTTTTTCTTAGTTCAGGAATATACAACACATTTGTGATGATGGAGTCATACCAATTACCTCTGATGAATTTCTTTATTTTAATGCTTCCTCTTCCCTTCACAGAAAGACCTTGGTTGTTTCCAAGCACGACACTCGTATTGTCTACAGTCTCTTCAAATTTAGAAAAATAATCACGACGATTAGTCATATGTGCAGAAGCACCGCTGTCCAATGTCCAATTATCTTCGGTGGCGATTGCTGACTTTAGTATAACATCCTGATGCTCTGCACTGAATGCTGAAAAATGACCCTGTTGAGAACGGTCACTGTGAGTGTTTTGCTGTCCGTTTTCTCGGGGTTTCTTAGGTGCACGACAGTCACTTGCGTAATGTCCTTTTCTTTGGCAATTATAGCAAGTTACCCTTGGTTTTCCTGATCTATTCCTTTGTTTTTGATTGGACTTTTGAGAATTATTAGAACTTTTAAAATCGCTTTTCAAATTTGTTGAAGATAAAAATGCACTTTCCGATTGTTCAGTTGATGTGAGACTAGCCTCTTCATCCAACAGGCGTGCCGTCATATTTGGGATTGTCTGTCTAGCCTCGTCTAGTGAAAGCCAAGCTTGTCTGAAGTTTCTAAATTTGGGAGGTAGACTACCAAGAATTTTGGTCATTATAGTAACATTACTGAGTGTTTCACCAGTCTCTCTCACATGTCGCGCGAGATTTTCTATCTTGGCAATATGCTGAGCAATGGAGTCGTTGGCGTCCATCTTGTACTGATGAAAGCGTTCGTGGACTAGCATTTTGTTCATTTCTGATTTCTGCTCAAAGATAGAGTCTAATTTCTCTAGCATTTCTTTGGACGAATCACAATTTTCAACTAATGTGATCTGTGATAGTTCCATAGCTGTAGTGAGTGTAAACATAGCAATTGCGTCGTCTTTGTTCCACTTTTCTAGTTCCTTCACTTTGTCTATTGCCGGCTTTTCTATGGCGCCTTTTGCAACATCAAAGACTCCTTTTGCCCTTAGGGCACATTTCATTTGAAATTTCCATTGGTGATAATTATTACCGTCGAACTTATTTACGTGTGCTACGTCAAACTTTTCGGCCATTATTTCTATTTTGGTCTCGCGGATTATATAACCTCAAACACACGATGTTTGCTGGTCGCGCGAACCTAACGATAAATAAATGGCGAACCACGTTGCTTCCTAACGCGAACGTGAATTCACAAAACGGATTTGTGAATTACCCGACGGACACTTTTTACGAAATATTACGTGGATATTTACGCAATTGTTGGGTGTCTGGGCCCATAACCTATTAAACACTTAGTTTGAAGTTTGTAACGCACTGTTCTTATTTAACAGAACGCACACGGTAAAAGTTCGACATGAGTGTTACATGACGCCAACTACACTGGCACAAAGAAGGGCTTTAATAAATGTATTCGTGCGCCACACTATTGGGCACTCATACTGTTGGTTATGAGGTTAGGCCTAAACAAGCATGATATTTTAAACATGTTTTGACAAATACTTTTAACACTCTTGACCATGCGAAAGCTAAATCTTTAAGTAACATCCAAAATAAAAGGATGAAATAGAATTGAATATTATTGATATGATTACTTGTAAAGACAATTCCCACAAACGATCAAACAACAAATTCTTCAGAAAAACTGCTTTTGTTAAGAACTATAGTTTAGTAATTTCAAAAAATCTATAAATATGGAGAATGGAATACAGAAACAAATTGAAGCAAAATATTATTCTAATACATATCAACTTAATGGTGTGAGCAAACATGTTGTAAGGCTACTTACAATGTTATAAAAATAATAATTGTTGGTCGATTGTTTAAACCAATCAAAGTCAATGATATGTTATAGCTTTTATTTGATTAAATGCTTGTAATGAAATATAATCATAGTACATCATGTTTCTGCAAGGATGCTTTACTGGACTACTTAGAAACTTGTATTTGGTTTAGTTTTATGGAGATTACTTTGGTGAGTGAGTCTTTTTTTAGCGATTGTTTATTTTAATTTAACAGGCATAATAAAATGTATTTAATCTATTTATAAGTGCATGTGAACTTATAACACATTAGTTCAAATAATATAATATTATGTATTAAGAGAGAATAATTCCATCCCTAAACAATGTTGCAAGTAAACATTGATACACACACCCTCTTCAGTGGTTGAATGATCTAAGGCATCCCTCTTATAATATACTGGACTGCTAATGATGGAAATATCAGGGTTTGAATCAAAGTCGGGTGTAATGAGGGTGGATTTTTCTAGATGGTTTTTCAATCTTCCACCATGCAAATATGGGTACACTTCCTTTACAACTTGAACTTTCCTCGTTCCTAATTCATTAGCGTAATTAGTACATATGAGTATAACCCAAACAGGTAATAAGATGTGGTGCTGCTAAACAAATTTAAAAAATAAAACTGGTGTGTTTTCATTAGATTTAGAATCTACTAAGGGAAGAGTCATTACAAACTGGATCCATACTGATATGCTAAAAGATCAGGTGGCCTAACTAGGAGAGAAAAACCGTTGTTATTTGTAATCATAAACACAATCAAACAGGAAAATAGTGAAGAGCTTGAGGAAAACACTAAATACCTTTTGACAGAAATGAACTGATGTGGTCGGTTTTGCCCCACAATCATTCCTACACTCATATCACCATCAAAGGTAAAAATAGAATGCCACTCACTCACTACCAATAGTACCAAAGACTAAAACCTCCTACTTCCAAAACACACACATATATATTAGCCTTTATACACTGTTGGTAAATTGGAACCCACACCCTGTCTAACATAAAACTATTATAAGTAAGTAAATTTATTTTTACTACACATCACCTCAATCCAATGCCAAAACACTATTATTGTTCCAAATTGCAAAACTCCATTAGGGCTGCCAAAATTTTATCCCTTTAGCTCACTTAAAAATTGTATGACTTGGCGTTTCCTTTTTACAATCAACTGTCTTTTAATTCTAAAAGTGTCTTATATAAGCATTTCAATTTAGTTTCAAACAGTCCAAATCCTTTGGTTGTTTTGCTCTCGTTTGTATGTTATGTTAACTTTACTTAAAGTAACTTTTTATCAAACATTATTATTCTTTTTACATTATGTGAATGTTAATTTAAGTTAACATCAAGTTTATTACCATAGTGATTATTAAGTAGTTATGGTTAGGTACGTCCCCTCAAGATGCCCAGAAGTATTGGGAATTATTTTATTACTTGGTTCATTTTAAGTAAAACCCAAATGAAAACCTTCAATATTTATTAATTTTATTTAGTTGATTTCCAGTCTATAGTATATTTATTAGAAATTTCAAGTAAAAGCTATTGGAGGGCAGAGAATATAATCACTTGGTTGTAGTGTATTCTCTGGGTATGCAAGTCCTGCGCCACTTATACCCATATTCATGTGGATTAACTTATTAGTTTAAAAATCAATATATGTTCATTTTCCAACAGTGTTTCTGCTCAATGAGCTAAGAGTCCTGGGTTTGATTCTTGGCATGGTCAATTAATTTATCATTAGTGAATAGTGGTTTTCCCCTATAACAATGAGGGATTTATGGCTGGGGATGGTTGTTGTGTCTGTTCTAGACTTAAATTAGTTGATAAGTTGTATGCTAATATATTATCAGTTGTATGCTAATATATTATCAGTTGGTTCAGAAAGTGCACATTAAATACTGAAATAAAAAATTTCAAAGGTTCTCCTACCAACCAGCTTATTAATTCAAGGACCTGCTATTTAAAACTGCATGCCAAGCGAGAGGGGTCCTAATGACCTTGGCAAATGTCCATGGAGTTACAAAACTCCCCCCTTTCCCTCACACCCAATGGTGGATTTTACAACATATGGCATGCTATAAGTAAACAGCAGGCAGAGCATTGTGCTAACTATTGAATAAATATTCAAGATGACAAATGTTATTGATTAAGGTAACACAGAATGGTTTAGCCATAAATTACATAAAATATTTCTAAATGGTATTTAGTATTCATAACAGTATTTAAACTACTGTATACCATACTTAAATAAATATTTTTATATATTAACAGGTATGATAAGTGTTTATTAATACCACACTACACGTTGTTATGAGATGGATGTTCCCTGATAGAATTGATAACTTTGTGGATGCGTGCTTGTGGCTGCCATGATAGAACGTGCAGGGAATGAGAGTGATCAGTGCTGGTTGGCGCTGTCTTAAAAAAGACAATTTATCCCTTCACTTGTTACCAACCTAACCTAGCATAAATACCTTAACCATATATGACAAGGTATTTGGCAAGCACATTTATCACTCTCTTATACTAGACAGAGGTGAGCCTACTTTAACTGAAGAAGACATAGCTCACTGGATCTCTTGTATGAATTATATTTATTGAGCTTTAAAAATGTGATTTTAGTTTGGTTTTATATATCTATAATAAGAGTATTCTTTCAAAAGTAATGAAAGGAATCATTTCATGCAAAGAAAATTAAATTAATATTTAATGTTATATTAAAACCCTTCAAGGTAGTTTCCTTCATTACTGATGATGGCTTCCCAATGTTCTGGTAGGGTTTGGCTGCCATCTAATTCACCTTTCAAAATCAGGTGTCGGATCCTTCAGCTCATAGCTTGACTCAGCTTATCCAACCACAAAAACATTGACACCACAGATTGATTCCTTGATCTTGGGGAGCATATCGAAATCAGGAGGAATCATATCAAGAATGTAGACAGGGTGGAAAACCTCTGTCAACTCAAAATAGCCTTTACAGATTGATTTATGTGGGGTCACATGTCATGAAAGATCAACACACAAGCAACCAGAAATTGAGGCTTGCTTTCTAGAATTTTTGAATGAAATTTTTCACATACATGGTTTAATTAATTCTCGCCAGTCAATTGACCCGATCAGTTGTAATAACACCTTCATAAAAATATGCAATTATACTCATTTGTTACACTTTTGACTGTTGATTACGGCATTTAACACGACATGGCGACCATAGATGTCTTCACTTGGTTGTTGTGACTATAATTATGGTTCAAAATCACGCGTCCATGTTTCATTGATAGCCACAAAACGTTTGAGTAACCCTTCACCCTTTCATTAGTAGTGTGCGAGTAGCTGTTTCACAATCACTTTTTGAGTTGCTCACTTATCAGCTGACAAGAGAAGTGGAATCCATAGTCCAGTGACTTTATTTTTATTTTTAAAACGTTCATTAAAATTTGGTGGACTGAGGATTTCAGTGTCCCGGATTCCCGAGTTATTTCCTTGAATGTAATTCGGCAGTCTTCCTCCAAAATTGTGATGATTGTTGCCTCTGTTCTTAGCCTTTCAATATGTTTTTGTCTTCAATGCTAGTTTGACCTTAACAAAACTATGGAGCTAAAGTATTATTATTATTTAGCACCGCGTCTTACTACCCATTCGGGTTATATGCTTTAAGTACTAACTACTCTAATAGATTAGGACTTGGGAAGGTTGAATTAGAGGAAGTGAACCCGCATTTGCGTGGAGGGAGAGTGGAAAACCATTTAGGAAAAACCACCCCCAGTTCACCCGACCGAGATTCGAACCTCGATCTCCCCGTCCTCAACAGTCGAGCTTCAACACGACTAGCGCGTTAGCTAACTACGCCACCGAGGCGGGTGAACTAAAGTAAAATTGTAATTCAATACATTGTAGAGTCCTCATAAACATCTTATAATGATGCATACATTTCTCTTGGCGCATGACTTTTTAAAGTTTCCATTTTAATAAAGGATATTTAATCCAACCACATAACTTGACCTGGGCCTACATGCTCATCCATTTTAAATGCATATAAACAGACACCTGCTTTGTTTTATGTATATATTAGTGTGAAGAGGAAACGTCAGGCTACAAATCTGTTCTCAGAACGCAAGTGTGGAGTGCATTACTTTTAGGAAGATTCTTGTAAATGCTTGCATTAGAGTATCGAATCAATTAATTGTGATTTTATTTCTTTATGCATAAAAAAAATCCCATAAGAGAGGAGTATAGATCCACCATTTCAAGTAGAATTAAGATAAAAGGTACAAAATATCTCTTCTCGTAACTTTGTTCAGAAAAATGGCTTAGAAATATATCAATGCTGTAACAATAGTGTTAGGAGAAAGTCTCCTCTTTGTTAGTCATAGTTTGTTCTTCTATAGCTTCTAGAGGAGAGAATCTCAAATTGGGAGGCACCACACCCTTACTAGGAAGTGCGAGAAATGCAAGGGTGTAAAAAGAGTGGGGGTTCTGGAGATCTGAACCCCCTGGAATGTGTTGGACCCCCTTAAGGAAGGTCCATGTATATATACAAAAAAATTAACAAGGTAGAGCTTTTTACTTTTACTACAGTTTAATGTAAATGTCTTTAACCAAATACTAGTTATTTATTATTTTAAAATTCACCTTCTAGATGCAGCTTGTAGAACTTTCGATTGTAAAATGATCCCTGCCAACATTTTAAATACTTTTATTTTTGTGTCTACATTCAAACATCTATTGGGAAACAAAGAACATTTCTTGGTATGCGTCTAGTTGGTGGGTCAAAGAGAAGCAGACAAATGTTTTTGATATCAATTGTAAAATCTTACTTTATGAATCAACAAGAGAAAAGAGCAGCTTAAATAAAAAGACAATTGTCAGAAATGGACTCGGCAGCTTATGTAGGCTGAATACCTGAATTCCCCCATCCTCTCTTTCAACACACCTACTTTCGCAAAGTAACTATGAACATTTTGAAACCATTTAGAAAATTTTAGCAGCACCACATTACTATTTAGTACAGTGTTGAGTGTAGTGCAAGGTTGTGTGTTGTGTCGGTATGTGGTTTTGGAGAAAGAATTCAGTATTATAATCCTAGTTGCTTGTTGGTTGTTGCTAGTGTAATAAATATTAGTGTTAGTTAAATAATGATAGAAAAATGTCACGCCTTAAAAAACGCTAATATATGCTCGAGACCTGGCTTGTAAAAAAAACCACCAGCAGAGGCACCAAAAGAGGTGAGATAGTTTTTTATTAGTTTTACTCCCCAAAATTTCAATACCAGTTTGGTTATTCTTACTTGTACTAATTACATTATTGTTGTATGAGTGTGATGCTTTTACCTGTGAATCGTGATGTCAGTATAAACCAGGGATGGCAAATCTGTGGCACGCAAACACGATTTGGGTGGCACGCTGACATGGACAAAATTGAACATTGTATACAACTTTTGCAACTTGTGGTATAATTTTTTGAAGTCAATACAATCTCTACAATCATGTCATGTCACAAAGTACTTTTTAAAGTCAACAGTTAGAAATCGTCTTGGCTTGTAATTAAGTGCATCTTTTGTGTTGATGAAGACAACACGGTTTGGACCGAAAATATAATAAATGACTATCAAAATGCAATGTGTCAAACTAATATTGGGTCTACTGAGGGTGGATTTACCTAAAGGGCTTTCCCACTCTTCTTCCAAGCAAATACGGGTAGATTATCTCTAAAATGTTACCTTCCTCATCCCTATCCCATTAGAGCAATTATCAAATATATGTATAGCCTGAACAACCGCTTGAGCTGGATAGATGAACTTTGGAAGGAAGGTTCTTTTTATGTAAAGGGTGATGGTTATCATTTTAATTTTTTTTAATTCACTACTTAAGGGGGTTAAGTGGGGAGGGGATGGTTTTTACGTATCTTCCAAACCGCTTGAGCTGGAAGGATGGAACTTGGCAGAGAGGTTGTATTAAAGTGACGGGCCGAAGGATTTTGGGATTTTTCAAAATTCAATCCTTAGGGGGTAAAGCGGGAGGGGGTGATTTTATGTATCCTCCAAACCAATTGAGCTGGAAAGATAAAACTTGGCAGGGAGGTTCTTTTTTAGGTTAAGGTTGATTTTTCTGTACATTCCAATCCGCTTGAGCTGGAAAGATGAAACATGTTACTAAACAATCCAGGGTGAAGAACAGGTTATTTGGCTAGTATTTAATAAAGCCATGCTTAACAATTTATTGTTTGTGTTAAAACTAAGGCCATAGTTATTATAGACTTTAATTCTAAGTTTACCAAATACACTATGGAAAACATACATTAAATGATAGTGGAATTGAATATGTGTGTATGTGTGTGTGTGTGTTTATATACCACGTTTGTGATTATGTATATTATGTAGAAATAAAATATACATAAATCATATTTTATAATCAAAATCGCATGTATACAGTAGCCATATAACCTATCAATTTTTATATTCAAATAACTCCACTTCAACATTTAATGTTATTTTTCTTTCCATAGTGAACATAAATCATTTTTTCCCATAACAATTAATTAATAATTAAATTACATATTCTAAATAAAATTATGATATCTATAAGTTTCAAGCAGTGTTCTAAAATAATTTATGTTGAGACCTGGTAATTTGTTCTAAGGGTGGTAGTTCCTAAATGCTTTTCCAGTATCCCTCCACCCACATGCGGGTACACTTCCTATAAAATCAACCTTCCTCATCCCAAACACCTTAGCATAATTAGTACATAAGCATATAACACAGATGAGTAGTAAGAAGCATTACTAAAAAAAATGTATCCAAAATAATGTATACTATCACGTTAACTTTAAAGTGGACCTTCTCCTCCCACCCCCCACCACCCCCCCCCCCCCCCCCAAAACCCCC
>CABFVX010002946.1:0-14302 GCA_902151425.1 Timema shepardi | reverse complement strand
CCCCCGCTTACCCCCAGGAAAAATTTCCTTTCTACTCCCTTGGAGACATGTTATGACCAACAAGATCATAAATTAAAACAGCAGGAATTTTACAGACCTTATCACTTGTAAACCAGACTAGATTGAGTTTAACATTTAACAAATCTCCCTATTATGGTGTCAGGAATGTGAACATGCAACTCTTAATACACTGTCTGTATTTAAATCCCTGAATATGCAAGTAATGCAATGGTCTGCAGTTTGTTGTGTTTGATATTCAATCTATATTTGATTAATAATTATCGGTGTTTTCAAATTTTTATATATCTTATGTATAGTTTGGATGTAATTTTATGACTAGTTTAGATATAATTTTATGAATTCAGAATATCTAGAGGGCTGTAGAGGTGGATATTCACATGAATATTTGGCTACATAGGTCGAAAAAGAGACTATTCCATGAATTCTGGTTTTAAAATAATGAAACACATCAAATGGCTACAAACTTAAAATTATTGCAGCTTTTTGTTATATAGGTAGTAGCATCAGTGATCAGGTGTATGATTCGAGTTCTTTTCGTACACTACACTTGGTTTTTTAGCTTACCCAACAAAGGCAAGTATCTCCACAACGTGCCAACAAAAGGAAGTGCTTTTGGGCCTGGGATCTCATGGAATTCTTTGACAGCAACTTGTGGTTTTGTTGCAAAACTGGTTTCCTAAGGTATAATTACAAACATTAATTAATTTGACATGAATTGTACATATTTATAACCACAAACAAGTTCATATTGTGGCATAAATGGTTTAAATTACATAGTAGGCTTAATAATCTAGCCACACAATTTTGTTAGTTAATTCATTTTGTCTCATTGAGTTGGCCCTTTGATAGCTTTGGTTCCTTAGAATTATTAGTTGGTCAGACTTGAGGTGTTATTCTTTGTTTGTATATGAAAATGTTATTGGTTGTGCTCATCCCCAGCTAATTGAAATAGTCTTGATTTGCGGTACACTCTAGTACAAATAGCCTGAGTAGATTAAATCTGAAGTAACTTAGTTATTGGAACAGTATTGAGTGGCATAGGGCAGCTTTCACTAGACTGGAGATACCTGTTCAAAATTTGGGAAATTTGGCTCCCATAAAATTACATACGGTAATGTTTTTACTGGATAGTATGAAATACATCATTAGTAAAAAAGTGATGAAAGCGATGGTAATGTATCAGAGTAATATACAAGCAACACTTACATATTAAAAAAATTTAAATCACACTTTGTATAAAGTTTGTAAAGCCAAAAACTGATTTCATTGATTAACACCAATATTGTTTGTTATTCAGCTCTTTCTCTGAGCAGGTAAATGACTTTGAACAAAGGTAGTTTATTATATTAAATTTGAAAAAGAAAAATATTTAGAACAGTCCAACTATGGTAATATAATGTGTGCTTGCTACAAGAATAATATATATTAGTGATAAAAAATAACTACTCAATTTTAAGATAATCTTATTTATTTAGAGTTAGTCCAACACTATAATTTTAACAACCTAACTACTTTTCATTCTCTTAGAGCACTCGGCCACAATTTGAATGAAACCTGACATCTAAATCAATGTAAATCCAGCTCAAAAGAACATGTTGCCTTTGAATCTGTAACTACTGCTGTGGACCACAGCAGGAGAAAATTAAAGGATAGAGAAATATATTTGAAAATTACCCTTGTTACCCATCTTATGTACTCTTTCTACTTCATAATGATTTAAGTTTTTATCATAGTTATTTTTAGGGGGTGTAAGAGGCAAATTTCCCGCTGGCCCAGCCTAATGTACCTTCTTGGGTGTGCCACTCATTGATTATGTATGTGCTTCGGTGGCTGCATGGTCTAACACAATATTCTTGCAGTAAACTAGACTGCCAGGACAGGGAGATCAAGGTTTGAATCTCAGTAGGGTGTAGTGATGGGGGTTTTTCCAAAATGGTTTTAAACTCTCCCTCCATGCAAATGCGGGTACACTTCATATAAATATAACCTCCCTAATCCCTAAAAAACATTAGTGTAAGTAATTAGTACATAAGCTTATAACCTGAACAGGTAAAGAAAGTCTGTATAGGCCTACATATATAACAGTTTTTAGCTAAATAACCAAAACAATAAATTCAAATTTAGAAGAAATAAATTTTAGAAACATATTAAAAATGTTATCATTGTTTTACTAAAGTTGAGAATATTTTTATAACAATACTGACCTGTTCACTGAATGACTTTGGCCCAGCATGACTGAATTTACGACTATTCCTATGAGCCCACTGAAGAACTCCATTTGAATGGAAATAGGTGGATCGCCGCATCTTGAAACAGTTGAAGCAGCCAGTATTTTAATTCTAGTTTTTCAAGGAAACATAAAATTAAAACATTTTAAAATTTTGGCTGCAATTTCATCTAATATCCTATTGTCATTGTACATTTTATAATAGATGTAAAGTATGCAAGGAAATAATTGGAGCAACCAGTTTTTTAATTCTAGTTTGTCAAGGAAACCTAAAATTAAAATATTTAAAGTTTCATTGTGTAAAATTTTGGCCGCAATTTCATCTAATATCCCACTGCCATTGAACATTTTATAAGAAATGTATGTAGGCCTAAACAAAAAAGAAATAATGTATAATACTGAATTAACAAATGCTCACTATCAGTGCTGGATTTAGGCAAGGGCCCGGTACCAGGACTCCTAATTCTGAAACTTGTGAAAATATTCACTAGTGAGCAAACTTGCACCTCATGAACTAGCAAATCGCAGTCTGTACCAAAACAGAGCTAATTTTGAAGGGTTTCTACTGTCTTGTGAGTCTGTGTAGCGTTGTTTCACTTTTGAATGCGTTTTCAATCTGACAACACTTTAAAATCATGACATGCCAAAGGATTGAGGCGATGGGATGCCCCAATGCGCCATCATACAAGATACGTAACTAAAAGTAAACACTATTATTGTATTGAGTGCATCATGTAAAATGATTTGTTTAGTTTTATTAGCAAACCGTCTTCCAGTTGTTTGAATCTAAGTTTGCTGTCTCAAAATGTTCTCGGGTTATTAGAGTAGAAGTTAAACCACCTTTATTCTCAATATCCACTTTAGCTTACTTGGTAGCGTAATTGTATGTAACTCAAAAGTGAATGGGATTGATCCCATCTCAAGTAAATCATTTAAATTTTTGTCTGAATTTAAATCACTTGTTAATAATTAAGAGTTCAGTAAAATATTATTTTATTTTTGCAACTATTTTTAAAACATAAATATGCCCTAAAGGTTTTTACTATGTGAATTATAATTAACTTACTTAGATTTATTTTTAAATGTGTACAGTTTTATGTCGTAAAACCTATAGATTTAATTTTTAAATAATCACCTACACACCAAATTTCAAAATTAATTTACTGTTTTTAATGTACTACCTTGTTAAATTATCATGCTCAATAAATATTTAAGTTTTTTTTTCAGTTTGATAAATAATAAAAAAAAAGATAATAGGATGTGAACACGTGAACTCTAGATTATGAGAATGTCACTCTACCAACTCAGCAAAATTGACACGAATTTAAATAACTTAATTTATAATATTATATTTTTATCCAAACAAATATTTTAATTGAAGGAATGAATAATGTGTACAAAGCAATAATATTTTTTTTCCTTTGTAGATCTATTTTGTACAATGGTAGGTTTAGTTCAACAAAATCACTCTCAGAAGGTTGCAACCAAAGAGAGGGATGGCATCCATTTTGTTATATTATGCTCTATTCGACAAGACAAGTCTTGTCTCACACGGTGTGATGCTGGCGAGTAGAATCCGCTCTCTATTCAATCGTGTGACGTCAGTTTTCTCTTAATATAACAGATGGACATACACATACACATTGCCAAGGACAAAAGCGTGACGTTCAAGTTTATCGTCTGATACACTGTGGGAGGACAGATTTAACGGGTTTTTTCAATGTTTTTATGCGAAAACATGTCTCTGGTGAATAAAAGTGTTATTGTTTTAAAATAGTGAAGTATTATACCACACTTTCTTGAAGAAACATTTGCATTAAAGGATATACAATTCAGTTTTACAGGTAATACTGTACAAATACTAATAAAATCTTTAACATATTTAAATTAAATAATTATGTAGTTATCATCAATGTTGTTTACAGTCTGCCAAGACTACACTTATATTTAAAGTTGGTTATTAGCTTATATATTAGTTTCATAAGCCATACTACATTGAAAGTTCGATAATTATAATGAATAAAGTATCTTAAAACTTGATTACATTTGTTTGAATGACAAACTTTGTGTAAAAGTCTTACGTTCAAATGATAATTTAGGTTATAGGCTATGGGAAGTATGGTATCTATTAAACCCTGTTTTTAGTAATAATCCCAATCTGTAAAGCTTTATTTCGTACCAGAATAATATCATATATATATATATATATATATATATATATAATATTTTTCTAGGATAAACGGCCTTTTAGAACGGAAGTAGAAATTTCCTTCTGGAAGTTTTTTTTATCCTACCTAAACACAATTATAGGGTATGATTCTGGTGCGAGATAAAGCCTTACAAGTGAGCTGCTTTCAAAAATCATCATACATATTAGGCTACATCAACTTAAACTTAACTAAAACTAACCGGTTTTGGACTTTATTATGTTCTTCAAAGCTTTTACCAACATATTTATTTCATTTAACTAATCACACATTGATGTATTTCATATAGGCAATCAAATTGATGAGCTATGTCAAAATGCCACCTTGCCTTGTATGGGTGTAGAGGAGGAGAAGATACCCGAAAGTTTCCTCTTCTCGTAGACAATGGTATGCAGACGACAGTTAGAAAATTTCAGCCACAAATGTACATCCAGTTATATTATAGAAATCAATGGTTTTCGCAGCACAGACGTTTCAAAATTTGAGGTCCAGGCCGGCAAATTTTCGTAGGTATATTTTTTTAAATACGCGCCGATTCGGATGTACGATACAGGAAATTTACCAAAACTAAAGGGGAATTTTTACACTACCAATATATTTTGTTCTTTATTTATTGTTCAATTATTATTTTTATTTGTATTTTATTCTATTCCTTTTATTTTTTTCCCTATTCATACAAATACAGTTAACGAACGATGTTAAAATGCCACATGCCTTGTATGTGTGTAAGAGAGAAACAGATACCTAAAAGTTTTTTCCTCTCTTACACAATAATGTGTAGACGACATCTCGACATTTTAGCCAATGGTGTTCCTCCAGTTATTAAAGTAATCCCTGACTAATGCTAACTGCTTGAAATTCATGAATCTGCGAATAAACTTCAGCAGCTTAATTCGTCAGATATCAAAGAGTCATTTGCCACTGAATGTATTCGCCTGAAAAGTTTCCTCAGTTTAGATGACAAAAATGGTTGCACTTCTTTACCACTTTCAAACAAAATGGCAAAAGAAAAACACCTTCGTGATCTTTATACAAATATTTGTGCCTGCTTGAAGACTTACTCAAGCCCTCCAGCTACAAATTGTGCAGCTGAACGATCTTTTTCTGCGCTTGCTAGAGTTAAAAATTATTTGCAATCATTACAAACTCAGGAAAGATTAAATATATAGCAGTCCTTGCAATTGAAAATTACATTAGTGTAAAATTAAACTATCAATATGTGATTATTTCATTTGCTAATGAAAAGACTAGAAGAAAACCTCTTTCATTGTAGGCTTAGAATTCATCCTTTGTTTTAAGTTTAGAAAAAATTATCAAAATACACTACCTTGCTATTTATTAATGATTTAATAAATACTCTTTATTGTATTATTTCTTAATATAGGGATTTTTTTTAAATAATTATTTGTTTTCAATGTATTGTAGAACAACGGGGTGCAAACGTTTATTGTGCTCATGAGCATAGGTGCAGTCAAATCCAGGGATGCTCACTATTATTAAATAAAATATTAATAAATTTGGAAAAGTAGCATCTATAAGGTTTGTATCATATTGTTTAGTTATTATTGTACAAGCCTTCCAGATTAAATTGTAAAATAAATCATCATACGCTAGGTCACTACTCACATGCCTGAGTTAACCAGTTTTTATGTCATGTTATGACTTCAAAACTTAAATTATGAATCTTATGCTAACATTAGTTTACTTTCAGTTCATTAGGTTGTCCAGGATCAGGTCTTTCATTATAGTTAACAGCAGTGAGTAGATTGGCAAGAGAAGAATTTACTTCCAGCCCCGAGTTTATATTTCCGGTTAATTAACAAATAACTCGTCAATATCACCAATTCATCAAAACAAATTGAAGATCTCTCTTTCCTGCAGTTATTCAGGGGTATTGATCGCTCATATACGCGTAGGGGAATGTTATTCCAAAATGTAGGTCTCTTATTCCCCGTATCTACGTATAGTTGATACCGTAATCTAAATAAATGTTCCGTGACCCCCATGGTGCAATGGATTACCGTCCCTGGATGATGGTTTAAGACATTTGTGGGTGTTGTCGATATACGTTTAGATACTACCAGTCCAGTTATTTGTTGCCTTATGTTCCGTTTTTCATCCCGTTCCCTTAAAGTCTTATTCTTGATAAGACACGCACTGTATTGTGACGACCTCCGAGGTGGCCTCCTCCCAAAAATACCAATGCGGCAACTTGCAAGCTCAGTTGACCTTCCCAAGTAAAGCCTATTTTATTAGATCTCTTTGCCTTAAGGAACAAAGAAAAAAGTAAAAATAAAATAAAAATTATTCCCAATAAATAAAATATAATACATATAGATGGTGATAGTGGTATGTAAACTATAATTCTGTGACAAATTGCCATTTTTTATGTCTTAAAATTCCTTCCAAAGTGATGTCTTGAATGTGTGACGTAGATTCTACGACACATTGTTCGAATCATGCTAGTGCTGGTTTGGTTTGCTATGAATCCCGTTTTTCTCCTCTGACATCTTTCCATCCCCAGTTGTTCTCTGTGTTTGTCAAGTAGTCTACCCTGTTGCTTGCAGGTGTCATGACTGTACGTCCATCTCAAATCCCAACTTGTACCATCCTATTAAGACAATAGTCGCTGTACCACAACTTATATTGAGAAAGACCGTTTGGATGTGCATTTTATTTTTAATGGTTTATATGAGTATTTCAACAATCAAACACCTTAAAAGTAGCAGCGGACACGATAATAAGTCTAATTAAAAACAGATTGTGTTTGTAAACACAGTTTGGATCAGTATATAACGATAGATTATTTTTTATGGTACCTAAATGAGTCTTATTAAACAAATACTATTCAAAAAGACAGTTAAATCAGAATATAACAATGCAATGGCTTTATACCCTCCTAGGCGTATTCAAACTCTCAACCCAGTAAATAGACAGGAAACACAACCATGAGTCTTATTAAAAATAACCCTATTGAAAATTACTATTTGTATCGGTAAATAACATTTTTGTGGTTTTCCATCGTCCATATAAACGTAATCCAAATCCAGACACCTTAAAAAAAAGCCAGTGGACCCAATCATAAGTCTTATTAAAAATGCTTTTCTTTAAGATTGTTTGGATTGGTATATAACAATGTAATTATCTTTACATCCCCCTTCTAGGTGAATTTGATTATTAAAATAGGTAAGCGACAGGATCATGTTTCTTGTTTTTTTAAATCCTTTTCTAATAGACATTTTGTATTGATTGTATTGATATATACCATGATTTATCTAAAGTAAACCTGATGAAATCATACTAAAGTCAAAGTTTTACTCACTAACCTTGTAGCCTCTAATTCTTAGGCTTATTAAGAATTGGGAGGGTTAACACAATGTCAACATATAAATTAAATCAAGACAAATAGCAGCAAAGGTAGAAGATTAAGAATATTAAAGTTAATTTAAACTAGATAGAGTAAATATAATATAGAAAGCCGTTAAGCCCACATACACTATTAACAGAGTAATGGGGCAAGACCGCCTCTTACTCCCCCAGCGTACGTGATCAACGAATAAAAATATTCCCTATCATAAACTCAAATGGACGATCTCTCTAAAAGATAGAGCAAAAATCAGCTTCCTTAAGGATTCAATCTACAGTACAGTAATCAGTTCCACCAGTTATTCAATATTAGTAAAAAGACTCTTGAAACACTATCTCTATGGGATAGCTACAAACACGATTTTAAGAGTTGTGCCTACAATGCAGCATAAAATTAGATAAACACACAACTGGAGGAGCTATATTTATATAATTTCATACCCAAAAGAAGACTATTTACATACAAGAAAAGCAAAATTGAGGCAACCATAAGGGTTCTGGCTACGCCGGAACTAATTACTAGAAAGTATATTTAAAATTCAAAAAGCTAGTTGCTGCTAGCCCAGTTAGCTACCTCAACCATCCGAATTGAAGAGTCAAAAGAATTTTGAATAAAACTCTCTCAACATCTAACAATGTATTACATTAAGGACTCCACTACGTCACTAGTCTTGACACCTTATGCTGCCTCCACCTTCCGTGAGCTCTAGAACGCTCCCATCGAACGAGGTAAGAGGACTTTCAACCTAAGTTTCTCAAGAGGGACCTCGTGGAGGTGGCCTGACCAGCTTTCCTGGAAGGTAATAGCTAAATACTACTTAAGAGTGGTTGCTAGTAGGAAGGGAACCCTCCCCAAATTCTCTCGCACACCGATGACCTTGAGAGAGATTTAACCACACATCGGGTAAACTTTAAGAATGGTGCTTAGGGGTGGCCGCGAGGAGACACACTGCCAGGATTACTGGACAAAGAACATCCCACAGGGAGAGGCAGGCCACCTCCTGCCCCATCCGAGTGAGAGCAATCGCCACGAGAGCGAGAAATCATCTCAAATAAATTAGCTTACAACCCCGACCAGGCACTACCCCCTGGCAATTATTACAGTACAAAAATTAAATAATCGTTCATAACGAACTGGCTAATCACCAAACAATATAAAATTGAAACCATTAAAAAGAACTTAACAAACAATATATTCTACACCGTCCTAACAAGCCTCATCTACCTAGGCCAAAATTGATAGACCAACATGACGCCAACGTGCGCCACCTTGTACAATAGCTCTAGATACATGGAGCCCGTAACTGCACGGACATATTCCTAGACGAATACAATAAAAAAGTCTGGACTAATGTTTGACTACAGGTTATATAACCTCGTGTGATTAGTTAGGAATAAGGAAAGGGGGGGGGAGGAGAAGTTGAAATAGCAACATCAACGCCTAATTAGGGACAGCTGGTGGAAGAACTTGGCACCAACAGCGCCTGGCAAAGGCTGGGTTTTGAACTCTACAGTCTGTTGGCGAGGTCACGAGCTAGGCTGGCGTCACATTACTTCTTGCATGGGCCGTATTAAACTATTCTAGATGCAGATGCGCACATTAAGTCTTCAGCATTCCGATCTCACTAAACTTTTTTCTGGGATGCTATAGCCCCCGCCATAGTGACGTGCAGACCCACAGCTTTGACTCGCTTCGCGGAATTCCTGCATCCTTGACGGGTATATAGTATGTTTGGAAAAGGGAATATGAATATGAATATATTGGAGTATTTGTTAAACCAGTCTTTTAAGGGGATGAACGCCATATCATCCATGAATGAATAAGACTATTTTATGGTGGTGATAGTGAGATAGGTTTATAAATTGGAACCCGTAGCATCCCCATGCTACAATCTAATAGTCAAACGTGCCGACAGCTCACTGAGGAAATTCTAATAACAAGATGGTTAAGATATAGAAACTATACTGAAGAAGTCCATTATTCCCCCAGACAGGGACTATCTATATATCAAGCATAAACATGAAACAAAGCTAATCGCAGATATCGCTTCATATGTCTTTATGTTTTAATCAGTGTACCTTATGGCGCTGCAATTCTTTAAATAACGAACACGTTAAGGTTTCCAATAACCAAAGCTACCAGGTTCACTTTAACTATTTTTTTTTTTACATTTGGCCATCGAGGCGATTTGTCAGGCATAAGCATTCCTCTGAAAAAAGAAAGTTCTACCAGGGTATATTCATAGTTACTTAAATAGCAAAGAATGTTAGGGTCACATCGTTATCAGTTCTTTGATGCATTTTAAACATAATCGCTTCGCAAAAGTATTGCCCATGGCAATAGCGTCAATGATTTTATTGTTACGTTGGACTTCATTCAATCTTTTTTTGCAGAGTTTTCAGCACTACCAGCATTTGCGATAATAGCCGTAAATTCCGCCAATTCTTTTTATCGAAAGACTTGCTAGTATTGTGATGAGGGATAAACCCAACATTTTTAAGAGTTTCAATAATTTTACCTATTATTTTTATTTAAATATAATCTGCCAAGACAGCCGAAACGTTATTAAATTTGGAGGTGGGTTTGCAGGCTGTTACACCCCCTTCCCCCTTTCCTTCTGCTCCAGGTGATACGCCTCTCAACTTTGTGCCGACTGAGCTACCGAGATCAGCAGAGCACTCGACGACGGTTGCAACATCCATGATGGATAGTATTGTCAAGAATCGGTACAAAGCAGTGTGTTTTGACCAATAACATCCTCAGAGGGGTGATAATAAAAGGAATAAACTCCACAAAGTGATAACCCCTTTATTAAGTGATGAAATATTTATGTTTATATATATAGACTAAATTTATTATCTATTTTTAAATTTAGTGATGGTGTAGTATTGTATTTTGATTGGGGAAATGTAACAAAATATGTAAGATCAGAGAAAAGGAGAAAGAAGTAGAAAAAAGTAAATAGAAGTTTTTTAAAAAAAGAGCAAAACATCTTATTTGTTCCAATATCAGGGTTGTGCTGTGATCATGGCCACGTCCTTGGCAACATGGATCCCTCAACTTATGGTTGCACCACTCCTGGTCCCGTCTTTTATACGGTACATTCTTCCAGCTAGGGTTGCACCGTTCATGACCGCGTCCCTGGTAATCCCCCAGATCCCCTCTCCAGGTTGGGACAGAATAGGGATACAGTTAAAGATATGAGGATGGATCAGAGTAAGACAAGCGACAGTGCACTTCAAAATGCCCAGCTTCAAAAAACCACGGAGTCCGCTGAGGTCAACATGTCGACCAAGCCCAATCCCTCAACCCAACACCCTCCAACACCTCCACTGAGAACCCCGTCTTATCCCCCTTTAATTGGGCAATAATTAGCGTAAGTGCGTATAAACCGAACGGGTAGTAAGACGCGGTGCTAACAACAACAAAAATTGGGCAATATTGCGCCCAGCCCGACTACTTCAAACTACTTCAAAATTATCCCAAGGAACCTCGTATATCTTACGTCATACTTTCTGATCCCTGGATATATATATATATATATATATATTAAATCTTGTGAACCTCAGCAGCTAGATCTTCCTTGAAAATAAAAGGATATCATTTTTACCAGGAGGTCAAATCCTGCACCTCTTTCATCAACTGGAAACATTTTCAGTGGAATTTTGCACTAATTCCGAGACAATAAAACACTTGGCCAAACTGAAGGCATTCCCTTACGCTAAACGCCTATCCCCTCACTAGCTAGCCAACCAAATCAAACGACAACACAGCTACTTGTGGAAAAAAAGAGATTATAACAATGGGTATCTCAACGTGGTGCTCGACAGAATAGACCAAATATTCATATGAAGAGAGAAAAATGCCTCTCTGGAACTCGAAACCCACAAATCCCCACACCTTTTTCTGGGTTGCATAAATTCACGCACGCATACACACACTCGCACTCCTAGTCATCAAGCCACACACACCTCTCCGGCCTTTGAACCACACACACACACAGCCTTAGCGCCACTTACAAACACCTCCTTGGCCTTCGCGCCACACCCACACACCTCCTTGGGCTTCACGTAACACATACACATACTCCGGTCTTATGCACCATATGCTAAGCCACAAAGACTCCATGTGTAACAGTGGTTCTGTTTCACCAGCATTGAATGGGAAGCCATGGAAAAAGGCACAACATGACTACAATACAAGTGCAAGAGCTGCGTAGAAGCAGACAAGCGAAAAATGGAAGAACTATGAGAATTACACCAGAAACCCGAAAGTTCGTTCCACTCATGCAGGAGTCCAAGCCCTGACCTGTCATACCAACTTACCCTATTCTTAAGACAGGACCACGAGAACCCATACAGATTAATCCAGCAATGCATAACAACTCTCGAGTCACAAAGAACACGTAAGGAAATATGGCCCACCATAGTAAAAGAAAGAATCCTTAACGATCCTGCCTACTGGTGGAAATTCTGTGATAGCTAAGCCACCACCTGGAACGAACTGAGCACTAGACTCAAGGATATATTCGACTCCAACAACATCAAGGTCAAAATAAAATCCAAACTGTATGGCAAATCCCATTTCAGAGACAAGCCCCAAGACCAGTTCATTTTGAAAAAAATATGACTGCTGTACAGATTCTACCTACACATGCCAAGTAACGTGCAATACCAATGGTTATTGAACTTCTTCACCCCATCATAAGGCCATTCTTTACTTCAATACCCCTTCCCTCGATAAACTTCTAGAGCGAGCACAAGCAGTTCAGTGAGACCTGACCCCTCACCCTACCCTAGTGCCATCAAAGACCCACTCTTACAACTCAAGAGATTCTCGCACAGCTTCACCATAAAACTATTGCCCAGAACGACGTTTTAACAAACATTTGCCCGTCCTTGCTAGAAAAATGAGAAAACAAAAGATCGGTTAGCGCTTTAAAACAGTAAGAGAAACGAAAATAGGCCAAGCTCACCCCTAAGAATAAAGGCAGTCTTAGAAATATATTCCCCGATGGGAATACCATACATCCCAGTAAATACAGAAGTTGGATCTTGTATCGCAGTATTGAACTCAGGCTCAAACGGTACCACGATTAGGGTACTGAACTGCTTCAGTAAGCTCAGACACCTGAAAAAGTGTATAAGCTACGGTCCCAAGACAGCTACTTGATGAAAGACAAACCCTCACAGGAGAACCCCTAGCTCCAGAGACAAGAGTTCTACTCCGAAACCATCTACTATCCAATTCCACGGAGGGAATCCAGGTCCGATTTTGCCTCCGGTGTACCAGGCCATACATAGTACAAAGAAACTGTGGACCACACATGTAATGGATCCGGGTGTAGCATGTCACTCAAGTAAAATGACATCTACAAACCATAATCTGCACAAAATACTAAACTGAAATAAAGGAATCCAAAGAAGATAATTAAAACTGAATATTCTGCAATAATATCATTTGTGTTCTACTTACATTAAGGGGATGTTCCAGGATAGAAACACAATGATTCTACAAACTATTCTGCAAGTATGGCGGATACGAAGGCGTGGCAGTTTTAACAGACATCTGAACCCTTGAACACTCAACGTTAAAGAAGGACCTGACTGTCGTTGGTTCAATGCCTTGAGCTACGAGCACTGCTGCTCTAGCAGACTTTCTTGGCAACTCTTTTTCCACTATTCCCCTCTCCCCCCTTCTTACCTTTTCCCTCATTAAATGCCCATATATGGTCCTGTTTAGAGTCAGAAAAAAGTATATAACGGGTGACCGCTAGGTTCATTCTACTGTAGTTCATCATATTATAACCTCAAAGGAGGAGCCTCTGCTCCAGCATCTGAAGAAGGAACTGCTGGTCTTGATGTTTGGGTCGTGGGTCTCACCATCTCGACGCTGAGGGAATCTCGTCTGATGTTCCAAGTATTCAACAAATATCCAGTCCTTTAGACTTGTTGTAGTAGTCAAGGAGACTAATTTTGTTTCTGTCAGTCGAAGCAGCAAATATGTTTACTAGGTCCTTCAGATTTGCTGATTTAGTCAGAGTGACTAAGTTTTGTTTCTGCGTCCTTCTGACTTAGTTTCTCTTAGTCGAAGCGGCTATAATGTTTTCCGAGTCCTTCAGACTTACTGTTTTAGTAAGAGTGACTAACTTTGTTTCTGTGACCTTCTGACTTAGTTTAGTTAGTCGAAGCGGCTAAAATGTTTTCCAAGTCCTTCAGACTTGTTGCAGTAGTCAAAGAGACTAATTGTGTTTCTATTAGACGAAGCAGCTATAATGTTTTATAAGTTCTTCGGTCTTGTTGTTTTAGTCAGAATGACTAAATTTGGTTGTGTGTCAATCTGACTTAATTTCTTTAGTCAGATAGTTTGACTATATATTTTTCCTATGTCCATATTGTTAAAATATGCAATTCTATGCAGGGATATTTTCTAGCTTAGGTTGGTACCATCGTTAGATGTGTTGTTCGTTTTATTTTATCT
>CABFVX010002945.1:77483-98620 GCA_902151425.1 Timema shepardi | reverse complement strand
CCCCCCATACGTAGGATGTTTGTTTTACAGTTCTATGTTAGCTTTTGTGTGTTCGTCTGTTAAGTGAGGTATGAATATTAAAAATGTTTTCAATTATTTTGTACATACCCGCCTCGGTGGCGTAGTTGGCTAACGCACTTGTCGTGTCAACCTCCCCAATTCCTAATCCATTAGCGTAATTAGTACTCAAAGCGTATAACCCGAACGGGTAGTAAGACGCGGTGATAATAATAATAATAATTATTATTATTTGTACATCTTGTATGTCACGAATAAGAGATGTAAGCCCTTCAATTCATTTTCAAAAAACAGGTTGTTTTTATTTATGTATGGAATACATATGGTCAATAATTACTTAAATGATGTATCTTTTAAGATCTACTGGAATATCTATGTTTTCATGGTTATAAATTAATATGGTATTTTTAATTCAAGACCTAAGCTTTTTGTAGACTTTTGCATTTGGTATAACTGTACAGTAGAACAGCCCAAGAGATATCTAAAAAAAAATAATATAAATAATATTTTATGATTACATATGGTCAGCCGGTACAGAGTAAATAAATAAATGAGCTATAAACTCGTTAATCCGAACTAATTGGGATCGAAGCTGTTTGGGATTAGCAAAAAATTCCTTAATACAGGGGTACAGTTTTTTCACGAATTTTAAATTACTGTTGAATGAGTTTAATCAAATTTTCAACTGATGTATAACACGTGGTATGCACTGTAATTATTTTTAGTTGCAGTTAAAAAACTTTGTGTTGACTAAAACATATTAATATTAAATACCAGATATAACTGTTCTTTAAAACTGTCCATTAACTTTGAGCTTGGTAACCAATAAAATATATTATTATTATTAATTATTATTATTATTATCACCGCGTCTTACTATCCGTTCGGGTTATACACACTTACGCTAATGTGTAATGGTAGTGTGATTGTGAGATGAAATGGAGGACCTACAGTTTAACGTGGGATCCGAACCACGGTGGNCACTTACGCTAATGTGTAATGGTAGGGTGATTGTGAGATGAAATGGAGGACCTACAGTTTAACGTGGGATCCGAACCACGGTGGAGGCCTGGCATTCCCCACATTCACAAGATGTCTTGTCTGAGGTGAAGGAAGGGTTTGGTAATCAGAAAAAACTGTGCCGGGACCGAGGATTGAAACCCGGTCGCCAGCATAGAAGTCTGACACCTTACCCCTAGACCACCAGGTCACCAATAAAATATATTTCAATTGACTTAATCCCCCCTCCCCCCCGTTTTCCGAAAGTGTGCTCGGATTATCCGGAATTTCGGACTACCGGGGTTCGGTCTAACGAGATATTACTGTAACCTAAAAATATGCTTCATATAACACACATACAATATATACTTTACAATACTACTATACTATACATTAAAAACAAAAACAATTTAAACATAAAATATTAGAAATATTATCATCAGAAAATTGAAGATTTCAGTCAGGGGGTCACGTGATAACATTGTTACACAGACGCAATGAAAGCCAAGACGACACATTCCCTATTTTAGGCAACCCGCTCACCACCAGTTCGTAACTTTCACGGTTTGTCTTTCACTATACATACGCCAATAGCTCTACAGTAGCCCCGTGGCTTCTTTGGTGCTGACTGACATCTTTGAAACGTTACCAGACCAAATTATGTATCCCTACGCCGAACCATATGATCCGCAAAAACATGTGTTTAGCTTCTGTCACTTCTGACGGTTAAACTTTAGGAATATACCTAAATGTTGACTGTCAGAATTCAGCTGTCAGCTGTCAGTCAGCACCAAAGAAGCCATGGGGCTACTCTAGCTTCATTTGCCATTCTTGGCACTTAGGGGAGGCGGGGGGGGGGGAGGGTGCGAGTATGTAATAAAGGTTGTTAAGTAAGGTTTTAAATGAGTACAAACTCGAAAATATCAGCAATGGATAGGCTTCGAACTATCCTGAATATACAAAACTAAAATTTTACCGATTGTTCTCTATGGTTATCAAACGTGTATACACAAAATAGCAAAAGAGAGTTTATTTTCGGTAATTGATACACAAATATTGTTAGATATTTCTTTTAATTTAAATTTTAAACAAACAATGTGTTTTAAAGTAAACTGAGTATGTTATTACAGAATTAAGTAAAAAAAAAATCCTATCCACTGATACCTTATTCATCGCTGTAGACTTTGTATTAGTTGAGAAAAAGGGACGTGGACAACAGGAATAATATATTGGATCTTAGTGAATGATGGACACTAATTATTCTATTTTTAAAATTGAAAAAAAAAAATGACACCTGGACACGGGAATCGAACCCGGGACCTTTGACTTAGTACGTCAATCCTCTACCACTGAGCTATCCAAGAATTGTCCCGCGCTCATGGTCATTCTTCAATCATATTTTAAGGCAGAGTCTATGATGGACGTGCGGGAATTGTCGGCTTTATTCATGAGCTATCAGTAGTTGGCTTATTGCTGCCACTTGTATTATTATTATTATTATTAGCACCGCGTCTTACTACCCGTTCGGGTTATACGCACTTACGCTAATGTGTAATAGTAGGGTGATTGTGAGATGAAATGGAGGACCTACAGTTTAACGTGGAATCCGAACCACGGTGGAGGCCTGGCATTCCCCACATTCACAAGATGTCTTGTCAGAGGTGAAGGAAGGGTTTGGTAATCAGATAAATGTGTGCCGGGACCGAGGATTGAACCCCGGTCACCAGAACAGAAGTCCGACACCTTACCCCTAGAACGCCAGGTCACCTCTGCCACTTGTTCAGTTATTATTATAATAGTACAGGACCGCATATTTAAGAATCAAATGGCCGAAACTATTATCTGTGCTTTTTTTGTGTGTGTGTGCAGGAAATCTAAAAGAGCCCTACCGAATTCCCTGACGATGAAGAGAAAGTGATGGAAGTCTCGACCTAAACCCGCGCGACCCTCGGGTCTACTCACAACAGAGGTCCGACCATGAATCGAGTGAGACCCAACTCCCTCATATGACGTCAGGCATGGAGAAGGGCTGCACGTGCAACAAACGCACCCGCATCATCAACATCATGCCGAAACGTTGGACCGTCACGTCGTTCGAGTGCGAGACCAAAAAGGACGCCGGCGATCGTCCCAACGGCGACGCGATCTTCTTTTACGGCGACGATAGGAACAGCGGCAGTACAAGTTTCCTGCTGAAGGAGTTCAACAGGGACGTCGTCGGCGTCGGCGGAGGAAAGAGGACCAAGATGATCGGATGTCGGACGACGGACGTGGACAAGTCCGACGATGAGGACGACGATGACAATGGTGGGGGCGAAGGGGAAGACGATAATGGGTTCGCGCCGCGGGGGAAAGGAGGCGACAAGAGGTGCTGTGAGGAGCTGTTCGCGCCCAAGAGACGGTGCGGTGGTTCCGGAGACGGCCGCGGCGCCGGTGGCGGCAGCACCGAGTGGGACGAGGAGCTACTGCTGCGTCACATCAAGGAGTGCAAGTGCACCTGCAACCACATGGGGTACGGGAACTACACCGACTGGGACGAGGTGAGTGGGAATGATCGCTTACAATTCCTGAACCGATGCTGTGCCACAGCCCAATTATCATAGGAAGGGCCTTTTATGACAGATATAAACTATATTAGATCTACTTTCATATAGTCCGGGATTCAATCCTCGGTCCCGGCACAGATTTATCTGATTGCCAAACCCTTCCTTCGGCTCTGACAAGACGTGTATTAATCACAACTTGTGAACGTGTGGAATGCCAGGCCTCCACCGTGGTTCGGATTCCACGATAAACTGTAGGTCCTCCATTTTCATCTCACAATCACCCTACCATTACACATTAGCGTAAGTGAGTATAACCCGAACGGGTAGTAAGACGCGGTGATAATAATAATACTTTTTCAATACCTATAAAAATAACACGAAACAAATTGTTTGTATTTTACAAAAGGCCATTTTAATTATATTTTTTTTACTATATCAAGGTAAACCTAAAGTAAGAAATTAGGTTCTCTCCGGCGCTACAACAGGTAGAGTGGAAAGGCGAAGCAGGGAATCTAGGTTTATTTTGTATGAAACAGAAAATATAAAATGTCTATATTTTATTTTTTTATTCCCTCACTAAGGTCGAAGATTTGTACGACCAAACGTAAAAAAGTACTATCCCTTGATCTTGATGGATGCCTTAGTGGAGTATCGAACACACAGCCATCTTCTTGACAGATAGATTTGTGATGGTGCAAATATTTGACTATTCGAGTCTCACACTTCAAAAACTCAACAATCATTTAGAACAAATTGCAACAACATTTCCAATAACGTGTAGCAATGACTTACTAGATAACTTATCAATTATATTTGTTTTTTCAGAAAGAGTTTGGCTATGATTTGTTGAGTAATACTTCTCGAGCATTAAAAGTCGTAAATATACCGAAAAAATTTCCAGAAATATCTGAGTAGGAATTATGAGATACCCGATTCGATGGCCGCGTGGTCTAACGCGCTACTCTCGCAGTAGACTAGACTGCCGATGACGGGGAGATTGAGGTTCGAAATATCAGTCAACTCTATACTGAGGATGTTTTTTTCTTTCAAAATGGTTTTCCACTCTTCCTCCACTCCAGTGCGGTTGCACTACCTTTAAATATATCCCTAATCCTTTAAAACCATTAGAATAATTAGTATATAAGCGTATAATCCAAACGAATAGTAAGACTCGGTGATAAATAAAATAAAATAAGTTAGGCTATGGATTGTTTTGGTTATTATTTGGCCTTAGCCCCCACCATTTATTATGAAAACCATGTAACGTCTAGTAAACTATTATATATTTCTTAAATTATTATTATTATTATCATCATCACCGCGTCTTACTACCCGTTCGGGTTATACGCACTTACGCTAATGTGTAATGGTAGGGTGATTGTGAGATGAAATGGAGGACCTACAGTTTAACGTGGGATCCGAACCACGGTGGAGGCCTGGCATTCCCCACATTCACAAGATGTCTTGTCAGAGGTGAAGGAAGGGTTTTGGTAATCAGATAAATCCATGCCGGGACCGAGGATTGAACCCAGCACCATTTCTTAAAAAATTTCACAAGATATTCATGTTTTATTNGGGGGGGGGGGGGGGGGGGGGGGGGTGAGAAGTGTGGAAATGTTGGGAGGTCGAGGTGAAACGAAATCAATCGTAATAGCGTTGCGAGGGAGGGTCAAATATAGATAAAAGGGATGTTGAATTTTTAAAATTCAATTTGTAGCTAGCCTGTCTATTGAATTTGAACCCAACAATATTTTATCGTTCCTTTCTTTCATTTAAAAAAAAAACCCATAAAATTTAGTGAGTAATTGTATCTTTTATCTATAAATCAAGACGATCTCTTAAAAATATTATTTTAACTTTTTCATATTTACGGGGCACAGAAAAATTATCGTGGGACTGAAATAATTTATCTTTACTCTCTTATTTAAATGTTTATATTTATTCTGACCCGCCTCGGTGGCGTAGTTGGCTAACGCGCTTGTCGTGTTAAGCTCGACTGCTGAGGACGGGGAGATCGAGGTTCGAATCTCGGTCGGGTGAACTGGGTGGGTGTGGGGGTGGTTCCTAAATAGTTTTCCACTCTCCCTCCACGCAAATGCGGGTTCACTTCCTCTAATTCAACCTTCCCAATTCCAAACCATTAGAGTAATTAGTACTTAAAGTGTATAACCCGAACGGGTAGTAAGACGCGGTGCTAAATATTATTATTTAAATATATATAAAAATAAGGCAGTTCTATATTTGATATTGACAGATTTCTAAGTCGTAGAATGTTTCTTCTATATTAAGGAATATTAAATTAATAAATTATGACACAACTAGTCTGGTTTACCATTAACATTGAGGTCAGGGTTTTAATCCCGGTCAGGTAAACTGCGGGTGGTTTATTTTAAATACACATCTCTTGCTCTTTCATAAAGACAAGTGAGACGCGTTGTGCAATAACATAAAAAATATATTTCACATTAAACTAGAAATCTAAAAAAAAAACTAGACATAAGAAAGTTTGTGCAATATATTAAAAAAAAATTTTTTTTTTGTTGGTTCAAGAGTTAGGTCATTATAGAGAAACAATTCTATACAAAGGTTTTTTTTTTTCCAATAAGGCAACCTTTTTATTTAAAAAAAATCGGCTTGGTATAGAAAACAGTTTTTCTCTATGGAATAGAAACAAACACACAATATTATTGTGTTATTGTGATCTTCTAGAGGGAATTGTGGAATTGGTCCACGTCTAAGAACGATTGATTGTCAATAAAAAAAATAATCTCGAATACATATCGTGTAGTTCAGTTTAAATAGAAATTGAAATCAAATCTAGGAAAGCGTGGAGGTAAAAACTGGGGGCCTGGGGGGAAAAAAATTGAGTTAAATGTTTCTGAATTACATGTTACGTAAGGAATTGAATTAAACATATCTGTAAAAAATTTCAATATTTTAATCGAATATTACTAATTAAACCGAACACATTCCTAAATCATGTAAATATCTTGATTGTGATATAATAATAATAATAATTATTATTATTATTAGAACCACGTCTTACTACCCGTTCGGGTTATATGCACTTACGCTAATGTGTAATGGTAGGGTGATTGTGACATGAAATGGAGGACCTACAGTTTAACGGGGAATCCGAACCACGGTGGAGGCCTGGCATTCCACACATTCACAAGATGATATAATTCATTTAGTAAAATTTTATATTGTATCTTGTCTTACTATTCACTTCTTGTTTGGGATATACATATTTTAATTACGCTAATGAAGAAAGTATGAGGAAGTTAACATTTAAATGAAAGGTACCTGCATTTTCTTGGAGGAGAGTGTGAAACAATATAGGAAATAAAACACCCTCAGCCGATAATCGAACGACGACCTTCTTTCACAGGGAAACAAGTTCGGAAGATTCTGACATTTAATCCACGTATCCACCGACGCAGGTAGTGTATTTGTAATTGATTCTTTTATTAGGTATTTAATTGACTTTACGGAACTTGATTGGTGCGTTTATTATAAAATTAAGCCAAGGAACGCTAATATTGGCTTGTTTAAATTTGATATAATTGTAAAAATATTAACAATATAAATTAAAAAATCCCTTTCAAGTTTTTCCTGCAAACTGTATGTATGGCAGTTGTAGTGATGATCACGGTTCAATCCCAAACGGATACACTGAAGAGGTTTTTTTTGTCTTTAATAAATTTAATTCTTTAGAAATTCGTTAAAATTCATTCTACTATCCCGTGTCCTTAGTATATTCGTGTAAGTTATTGCTAACCCGAATCGTCTTAGCACTATTTCCTCCGATTGATGATGATGCACCCCGCAATACAGAGCTGTATGACATATAGTATTATGTTTATTTCACGGCGTAGATGGTCTAATCAACTTAGGTTTTTTTATATTTTCACGCGTGGTTTCAAAAAGCCCGTCAGGAAATATATTGGTTTGTTATTTAGTTTGTCTTTACTAACCCAATACATATTCTTGGATAATAATTTTCACGTAAAAGTAAAACCTCATGGATTTTATACTACTATAAGGCCACACGGCTGACTCACTCACTGGCATTAATGTTTACCCACTTCCATATGAGCTAGAAACTTGACATTTGACAAACTTATAGCTTCTAGCCTGTAATCGACAAGAAATTCCAAAAAGTTTAAATTTTTTAACTTTTAACCCCGAAAAATTTCAAAATGTCGGAGCAACTTAAAAGTTGGTGCGGACCTTTCTTTGGAGGTCTCTTGTGGCTAAACGATAAGACCTATCCAAAAACTGCTCTGAAATTACATTAGTTCACATCCACTTGTAAATAAAGTTCACTGGGGGTCTGGGGGCGAAGCCCCCAATGAGAAAAACGAGTTTAATATAAAACGATAATCCTAAATGGAAACATCCAGCTTTGTTAATTCGATACGAGTTTAAACATCTTATTCCGCGTAAAATTTTCATTATCATTTTATATCAACACACACACACACACACACACACACAGCTCCCTGAGAAGCTCTAGTGAGTTACGGGTCCAGAGATCGACTCCTGACATGATATAAATATTGATCTTATATCAAATTGGAATTTCTACTTTCATGGTTTCACCGAGGAACTGGCTTTGTGTCTGTTTTAGAATTAATTTAGTCTATCAACACACATTATACCTAAAGTATGATTCTGGTAGGAATACAATTTTTAGAAAATATAAAATTATTCTTTGCGGTCAACGTTGACAAAATTTTACTTTATTATTAATAATATCTATTGATATTATCTATCAAAGTGACAAGCTGCAGAACACGCGACAGACACACCCACACACACATAGCTATATTCACTTTTATAACTGTCAATAAAGTTTCTTAGTATCTAAACTAGTGCCTGGTAGGGTTAAATTTTAAATAGGTAATACAAATATTTGTTTAGCTCATTAATAAAGACAAACTATTATCAATAGAAAATTAATTTAACGGTGCTTTGGTAAAAAAAATTTCTACTACTACTAATAATAATAATATTTAGCACCGCGTCTTACTACCCGTTCGGGTTATACGCTTTAAGTACTAATTACTCTAATGGATTAGGAATTGGGAAGGTTGAATTAGAGGAAGTGAACCAGCATTTGCGTGGAGAGAAAGTGGATAACCATTTAGGAAAAACCACACCCAGTTCACCCGACCGAGATTCGAACCTCGATGTCCCCGTCCTCAGCAGTCTAGCTCAACACGACTAGCGCGTTAGCCAACTACGCCACCGAGGCGGGTCATTTTTTTTTACTAAAATTCTTGGCTTAGTAATAGCACTTAAGAATTAATCATTATTTTTAAAATTTATTAGTTCACGAGTGATCTAGCTTTCGATTATACATTTCTTAGTTTGTCATGGAATATAACATGTTTCTTACTTTATTTACTTTTATTTAACTGATTTTAAATTAACAGTGAGATGTTTGTTTTAACATTTTAGTACAAGTTTAAAAAAACACCAGTAATAACGAAGAAATAATTGAGTTATAAATTACTGCTCAGTGAAAAAAACAAAACACAAAAAATATTTAAACTCTACTTTTATGTCGATAAAAATTCTTTTACTCGGATTTGAAATTTTTTGAAACCGAAACTTATTTATCAATTAAATTTATTTTCAAATATTTTTACAGTAGCAGAATTTATGAGTTCACTAAAGGCAAATTTAATGAGTATGGGAAGTGAAGGGAGTTTCCAATTGTTAAATAATAATTACATAACTAAATAAATATTCCTGTTCTTTTGGATTTGATTGAAAACTTTAGCTCACGTAATGTATGTACAGAAAAAAAAAATAGACGCTACTATTAGAAATAAATTAAGTTGCGTCTCTGTGAGTTTGTCAAAGTAGAAAATGATGCTTCTCCGAAGCTCCCATTATGAAGAGTGCAAGGGAAAGGCTTCTTCGGCCGGTTTTATCTAATATACAAGCAGGAAGACAACTTAGGAAAAACTAAAACTTTCAGCGCTAGTCTCAAAAAGTTTCCGTGGCTACAACACGAACCAATGGAAAAAAGGAAGCATCAATTTGTGTGTTTCTCTTAGCAATAACTTTTATATTTTGACAGGCAATTTTTCAGGTGGTTTCTCATCGTTTTAAATTTTAAAAGTTTTATCCAAATAAATTTGTTCTTTTTATTAGATTACTAACGTGAAATTTCTATACCAACTGATTGTATTAACACATGACTTACTAGCTCACTTAATTATACAACTCTTACTTTGTCCCCTACCATCAATTCCTCGCGGTAAAAAACAGGAAAGCTAATTTCACGAATTATTAATATTTATGCCATATAAAAAATAATAATATCGGGACCTTTAGTTTGTCCGACACCTTAGTTAAGTTGGTAGCATGTCTGTTTACTAAGCTAAGGTTTACGGGTTCGATTACTATCGTGACAGAGAAAAAAATATCATCGGTGAAATGTGGGCTTACCCTATCACATTGATAAATTGACGGCCGGGGGGACTGGATGTTGTGCCTGTCCTAGTCTTTAAGTTATATTATAAGGTATATGAAGCTATGACAGGCTTAGTGAGCCAGGTGTGGAAAATATATGACTTAAATAAATAAATGACCCGGATCACAGACGGGAAATCGTAATGGATGTAAATCAAACCAACATGTATTTATATTTTACGGACGTGGTACTTAAAATGTTTTTACGGACGTCACGTGGTGTTTACCACACATACGGTTGGATTTGTCAAACCCGATCCGATCTAATTTCCCATCGTGCGTAATTATAGGTAAGCGTCACGATCCACAAAGTCTGTATGATACCTCCGACCAACGGTTTTCGGTGCAGGACAGTGAACAATCCTATATAAGTTGTTCCATGACATTTGAGGTTGCCGAGAAAAGGCTTGGGATAAAGTTTATCGAGAAGTCGGAGGAAAGAAAGGCGTTTTCTTATATTTTTTTTAAAGACTAGAATGAGTATGTAAATTTGATAGGGGTGAAGCCGTTGCTATTCCTCCCTCAAGTCAGGTTTATATTGCAAGAGGAAAGGAGGGGGGGTTACTACAAGAAGGGGATGAATTCTTTACAACGCAGAACTTAGTTGTTTTTTTAAAATCCATGGGTGATTTTTGTTTAATAACAGCGCCTTACTAACTGTAAAGGTTATACGCATATACGATAATTAATCTAATGGGGTAAGAACGAGGAAGGGAGTAGTTTTAGAGGTAATACACCCGCATTTGCATTGAATTTGTTTTATTTTATTTATCTTGAGATTCTGGGAGCTGAAGGAAGTTGCAGAGGACAGGGTGCATTTGAGGTCTAAATTCCACTGACAAAATTAATGGACCCGTCGTAAGATAGAACACCTATAGTAATAATAATAATAATAATTTAGAGTGCACTTTTTGAACCGACTGGTTGTATCCTAACACTAAAATTTCTATGAACAAGAGCTGTAGTAAGGGAAAGACAGACAGACAGACAGACAAGACAAACAGACAGACAGAATAATAACATCTACTTTTCTAGGTTCACACACGCATTAAAGTTAGAGAGATATTCATAATATTTACAAAGTAAAAAAAAAATTACAATACTTTCTCTTGATATGAGAAAGTAAAGACTACATAATGAGACCCATTGTACATAATTGTTTTTAACATTACGTTTTAAGAACACAGTTATTAACGAATTAACTTAAGGTAAGGCCGAAGGGAGCGCTAGTGTTTTTACAGTTTTTATAGAATTGAATTTTTTTTTTTTTTGCCAAAATAAATCAAATATTTCTCCAGTAGCAACATAGAATTTAGTTTTCTGCACATGCTGATATCAACAGAACTTGAATATCTGTCAAGGATGTCCTTGAATTTTGTAAAAAACCTTTTCTCTTTATTTAAGAAGTTTTTACAAAATTCCAGGACATCCTTGACAGATATTCAAGTTCTGTTGATATCAGCATGTGCATAAAACTAAATTCTATGTTATTATTATTATTATCACCGCGTCTTACTACCCGTTCGGGCTATACGCACTTACGCTAATGTGTAATGGTAGGGTGATTGTGAGTTTAACGTGGAATCCGAACCACGGTGGAGGCCTGGCATTCCCTCACATTCACAAGATGTCTTGTCAGAGGTGAAGGAAGGTTTTGGTAATCAGATAAATCTGTGCCGGGACCGAGGATTGAACCCCGGCTGCCAGGTAACCTACTAAGCTCTATGTTGCTACTGGAGAAATATTCGATTTATTTTGGCAAAAAAAAAATTTCAATTCTATAAAAACTGTAAAAACACTAGCGCTCCCTTCGGCCTTACCTTAAGGAATAGGACTGAGAAAGGCTGATTGTAGAAAATGCACCCACATTTTATGTAGGGGGAATGAGTAAACCGTAGTGGATAAAAAATACACATGTTGAAAAACCACCCTAAGTGAACCTGTTTTGAAGTTTGAACATCGACCTCCATTTCAGTGGTCAAGTTTATTGCTAAGACTAACGCCTTAGGAAGTATGACCACAAATGCGGGTATTATTAACTTGTTATTTTTTCTTTCCACTGATCAATATGAAGTTTGATACTAAACTTGTAAAACCGTTTTAAAATTTAGAATACCTTTCGAATTTGAAAAAAATAAATCCATTTTTTTTTATAGTCACAGACCTTTTGACAGTTAAATCAGATTAGATTTTAAAAAAAAGAAGAAGTTTATACCTTACTTATTCCTACAGCGTATCAGTAGGTTAATCTATTCAAAATTACTGACACAAGAAATGTCAAGAAAAGAAATATTAGAGTTCGAAAGATGAAAAACTATTAGAAAAAAATAATAATAATAATCGAAAGAAAAAAAAATGAATGAAAAGAAGAACGAACAAAAAAAATTCAATTAGACGAAACGGTTGAACGATATATAAGAATAGAAAAAAGAAACGTCTCAAAAGATGAATCTAATGTCACTTCTTCAATCCTCCTCCTATGTATTTACATTCCCTTAATATTAAAACGTCGAATAATGAAGTAAAGGGTAACTTTCAAACGCGGATGACGTATTCTGTTGGAAAGGGAGACTTAAAAAAAAAGGAAAGAAAGAGCAACGATTTGCTTCTGCAAAAAAACAAACAAAAAAACGCTGTTTTTAGTGCTTCATCCTTATTTCTTTTCTTTCTTATTAAATGGAATATTTACTTCCCCCCCCCCCGCCCCTTTCTCTAGCTCCGGTGATTTTAACGTGAATTATACAAGACCAAGGATTTCTTTTTATTATCGCCAACGTCTTCCCGGCAGTTGGTTTGAAATACAGGTTTCATGACAGATATAAGCTCGGGTACACTTAACAAATCCGGGACAATCCTTCTTTAGAGTGGGGCATAAAATATTTCCCTTTCTCTCTCTTTTATTCTCTCTCTTAGGTGCTAAAACAGTCGAAGGAAAACTGAACTAAGATTAAGTGAAGTGGAAAATATTTTTATGAGATATATTGTTAATGAAGCTTTGGACACTTCCCATTTTTAAAAGTTTTATTTCTTTCGTGTGACGTCATGTTATTTTGGAGTAGTTATTACGAAGTTATGATTTAGAGAAACTGTACTCGCATTTGCGTGGAGAGAGAGTGGGGAAATATTCAGAGGAGAGTGAGGGAGCCTTCAGTACTCGCTGACGAGATACAGCCACCAACAGACAAGATAGGATGAGATCGGGTTCAGTGGCCACATGGTCTGGTACGTCACTTTTGCGATGATTAAGGGGAGAACGTTTTAACCCCGGTCGGATGTACTGAGAGTATTAAAACAAATAGTTTCCCCACTTTATACCCAAGCAAATGTGGGTACAATTCCTCTAAATTCAACCTTACTCATACTTAACTAACTAAAATAATTTACTTAGTACATCATATACGTATATTATTATTATTTTTATTAAATAAGTTGAATAAAAAAATTGAATTTTATTATTATTAGCACCGCGTCTTACTACCCGTTCGGGTTGTACGCACTTACTCTAATGTGTAATGGTAGGGTGATTGTAAAATGAAAATGGAGGCGCTACAGTTTAACGTGGGATCCGAACCACGGTGGAAGCGTGGCATTCCCCACATTTCACAAGATGTCTTGTCAGAGGTGAAGGAAGGGTTTGGTAATCAGATGAATCTGTGCCGGGACCGAGGATTGAACCCCGGACCCCCAACACAAAAGTCCGATACCTTACCCTTAGACCACCAGGTCACCAATAATTTAAGTATAAACTGAATAGATAGCATCTTTTCCCCCTGTTCCTTACAATGTTAGTCTGTAATGTAATCCCAAGGGCCAAATTTGATAGCAATCAGTTTGCACCATAGGCCCGAGATATATTTAGTGACCACATCAACTTAATATAGGCCTACAAACAACACTTAATAAACAATTATTACTTTATATTCATTACTGTTTCCAGCCTGTGGCCTAGGTCAGGGTTTTTTCAAGCCATATATTTTCCACCGCCGGCTGTTATATCTTGTCTTATAATCTAACTTAAGACTAGGACAGGCATAACATACAGTCCCCGGCCATTAATTTATATCTTTGAAAGGGTAAACCCACATTTCACCAATGATAAATACCTTAAATACTGATGCATTTTTTTCGGCGAATGACAGTTGGGCAACGATCACTGGCCAGAAGGATTATCGTCATAGTTTTGTTGGGCTACGATCACCGACTAGGAGAATTATCGTCATTACTTAGTTGGGCCACGATCACAGACTAGGAGGACTATAACAAATAATAGACTTGCGGGTAGATATAAATTTGGGCCCACCAATCTTTTTGTCTCATATTAGGTTAGACTTGCTTACGTTAGGTTAGGCTAGGTTATGTTAGCATTTTGTTGGGCCTTATTTTACATCCCCTGCTGTTTTTCTCTCGGCTTGAGAAAACATTTACACCCACCCAAAATGGAGTGTCACAACAGCCGGTGGCCGACTTTGACACCTTGATTACAATTTTCAAGCTAGAACTCAAGGCCCTACTGTAATACTCCAATTTTTGTGTGTTTCTAGTATCTTTTAAATTTTATTTACAAGAATATAAGACTTATTAATTTCTTAAAAATGTATAATTTAATATGCACGCACAAACACTTTCACATATCAATTTAGCGTTGTAAATATATTGCTATAGATATTTTTACTAAACAAATAAATGAATAATAAAATGCAATCATGACTTTAAATACATATTTTTTATTTGAATCATTAGCTATTTCACATCCACCACCGAGTATTTATTTTACTTTACCTTTAGGATACTGGGAGGACCAAATATTCAATGAGCGCTTGCCGCCAGTTGGGCACCACTTATGTAAGAAATGGGAGTCGAGAGGTCCCCCTCTCCCCCGTTCCCGCCCTTATTAAACTGCTGGGACTGCACTCCCGTCATTTTATCTCCCTCTCATACTCCCCCCCCCCCCACTTATACACCTCCTTCCTTTCCGTGGGAGACTGACAAAGAAACGGTGGAGAAACTTTGTCCAAAATCAACTTATTGAATTTTTACGTTTGAACATTTTTTTTTTCCCTTTCAAATCCTCTCTCTTTTTCTCCGATCAATTCTTCACACTTATACCCCCTTCTTGTCATTCTACTTTATTCAATTTCCGTGCCTGTCTAGTTCCGATGACTTTCTCTTATTAGATTTTATCCTTTTACACCACAAATACGATTTATAGTTTATATTTTTTGTGCTTTGTTATCATATTATCTCTTCTTTCATTCTGCTCTTTTGTGTTTCGCTTTCCGATGTTATATTGTGAAATTTGTAATGAATATAGACAGATTATTTTCTCAATAACATAATATCTACCGTGATCTTATTTATTTCTCGAATTTTTTTGATTTTTAGACTACTTACTGTTTTCTTTTACCCATTGTATTATTACCTCACATTTATGTTTATTTTCTTACTCTGTGTTTACCAAACATCTCAATCTTTGTTGCATAGTATAAATATTTTATATTTTACCCTTTTATTTATTAATTGTATTAAATACAATTTTGTTATATCAGACCCGCATCGGTGGCGTAGTTGGCTAACGCGCTTGTCGTGTTGAGCTCGACTGCTAAGGACGTGGAGATCGAGGTTCGAATTTCGGTCGGGTGAACTGGGGGTGGTTTTTCCTAAATTGTTTTCCTACTCTCCCTCCACGCAAATGCGGGTTCACTTCCTCTAATTCAACCTTCCCAATTCCTAATCCATTAGCGTAATTAGTACTTAAAAACGTATAACCCGAACGGGTAGTAAGACACGGTGCTAAATATTATTATTATATCAGAGCTGTTTGGTTTAGTTATTTATAATATATATACATATATATGTGTATATATATATTTATATTATATATGTATATATATACATACATCTTGCGTGTAGCCCGAAGGGGTCTTAAGACTCTGTGCTAATAATAATAATAATAATAATATTATTAATAATAATAATAATAATATATTGATCTCAACATTTAATGAATATTTGTCAAGGACATTGAGAAATTTGAATAGGTATTTTTCATTTCAATGTCAAATGCCACTAAGTTTATGATAACTATTCAAATAACAGTTGAGACCCACTTTGGTGGCCGCGCGGTCCAAGGTGTCACTCTCGCAATAGACTAGAACGCGATATGATGCTGGGGAGATCTTGGTTTGATAACCGGTCGGGTGTATTGAGGGTGGTTTTGTCTAAATGTTTTTCCCTTTCTTCCTCTTTCTCCACGCAAATGCAGATACACTTCCTCTAAATTCAACCTTACTCGTCGCTAACCCATTAGTATAATTAGTACATAAGCGTATAGACCTAATGTGTAATAAGACGCGGTGCAAAAAAAAAAAAGTTGAGATTAATTTATGAAGACAAACTAACCGTTTCTACTGACACAATATTTTATTTACTTTGTATAAAAGGTCTATATATATTTATATATCTTTTAGTACCATGTATTACTACCCGTTCGGTTTATACACTTATGTACTAACTGCTCTAATGGTTTTAAGAGATTAGGAAGGTTATATTTATAGGAAGTGTACCTGCGTTTGAAGAATAGTGTAAAACCATTTTGGTAAAAAAACCACGCTCAGTTTACCCGACAAAGATTCGAAACCTCGATCTCCCCGTCATCGGCACTCTAGTCTACTGGTGAGAGTATATCGCCTTAAACCATGCGGCCAACGGAGCGGGTTATTATTCTTTTTACTATATTATTATTATTATTATTATTATTAGCACCGCGTCTTACTACCCGTTCGGGTTATACGCACTTACGCTAATGTGTAATGGTTAATGGTAGGGTGATCGTGAGATGAAATGGAGGACCTACAGTTTAACGTGGAATCCGAACCACGGTGGAGGCCTGGTATTCCCCACGTTCACAAGATGCTTTTTACTATAAATGTTGCGGAAAAAATAAATAAATACTGCAAGTTATCTCGTGTTGTTCCCTTCCAACTTCCCTTTTGAGGTGTTTCTTTTTGTCTCCGGAATGTTCTTTGTGTATGGAAGAGCAATATCTTTCAGGACTGCTGGTCCACGGACTAGTAGAGCTCTCTACCGACGCACCTTGTAAACCCTGGAGGTTATGGCCTCCTCTAGTCTTGGCTGGCGGAATTCCGGAACCATGTCTTTATTTACGAGCTCTCTCTCTCTCTCTCTCCTAAGTTACCTAAGCGCGTGCACGCCGAGGAAGAAAGGGCTCTTTTTTTTTATTCTCCCTCCTGTTTGAGACCATCACTACCCTTTTCCATCAGTAGATTATGTTTTCGAAGTGAAATAAAAAAAGGAATGTGAGTACATAACAGGGGTTCGTGGTAAAATATCACACCTGAATTTATTGTGATTTTTTTTTTATGAAGTCTTTTTTGGAAGTAATGGGAGACTGAAAGCTTGAAGGATTTATTTGGAATACTTGTAAAAACAATATTTAGTTTTTTTTTCTTATCACTATCCGTTAGAGTTGTACGTACATTAACTATACCTTGATCGTGGTTGGAAGAAGAGTAGGGAAAATTCAAATTTATTTATTTGCGACCAATATTGATAACATTTTACTATTTTATTTGTATTATTTTTATAGATTTTGATAATATCTATTATTATTATTATTATTATTATTATTATTAGCACCGCGTCTTACTAACCGTTCGGGTTGTACGCACTTACGCTAATGTGTAATGGTAGGGTGATTGTGAGATGAAATGGAGGACCTACAGTTTAACGTGGAATCCGAACCACGGTGGAGGCCTGGCATTCCCCACATTCACAAGATGTCTTGTCAGAGGTGAAGGAAGGGTTTGGTAATCAGATAAATCTGTGCCGGGACCAAGGATTGAACCCCGGCCGCCAGCATAAAAGTCTGACACCTTACCCCTAGACCGCCAAGTCACCGATAATATCTATCAAAAGGGACAGCTGTAGATAATACGACTTGATGTATGAATATATTAAAATGGTTTTAGTAACTTTAGTAACTAACTTCTACTGTTCTTCCTACCAAAATCAACCTTATAATTACGACCCGCTTTGGTGGCCGCATGGTCCAAGGCGCTACTCTCGCAGTAGACTAGACTGCCGATGACGGTGAGATCGAGGTTCGAATCTCTTTCGGGTGTCCTGAGGGTGTTTTTTATTTTTAGCAAAATTGTTTTCTCCACGCAAATGAGTGTACACTTCATATAAATATGACTTCCCTATTCCCTGAAACCATTAGCGTGATACCCGCCTCGGTGGCATAGTTGGCTAACGCGCTAGTCGTGTTGAGCTAGACCACTGAGGACGGGGAGATCGAGGTTCGAATCTCGGTCGGGTGAACTGGGGGGGTGTTTCATAAATGGTTTTCCACTCTCCCTCCACGCAAATGCGGGTTCACTTCCTCTAATGAAACCTCCCCAATTCCTAATCCATCAGAGTAATTAGTACTTAAAGCGTATAACCCGAACGGTTAGTAGTAAGACGTGGTGCTAAATATATTATAAAATTAAATGAAATGTGCTAAATATATTATAAAATTAAATGAAATGTAAAATAAGATTAAGCTTATTATCTGAAACGCGCTCTTAAAAGCCACACACGAGTCGAACCCTGGCCCATAATTCGATTTCCCTTCACGCGGTTGTTCCTCTGCACACATCAATTAAGGCGGCTGTAGAAAGTGCGATGTTGCCAATTTATCGCGGCCTCAAGGTAAATTGGAGGAAGACAAAAACCTTATACCGCGTTCTAGACCCGAATTTTCCCTCACCCTTTTTTTCTTATTCTCTCCATTCGAATGGGAGGGCAATTAGCCCGAAAGAGAGAAAGTCAAATATCCTTTAGATATGCAAATAAAATTCCTCTACGACTTAGTCAAGTTTCAAAGACTGATATTAAGTAAGCTACGGTATGGAGCTTCAGGTTTAACAGAAGTGTTATACGAATATAAAACCATTTTAATATTAATTGTAGGTGACCTGGCGGTCTAGAGGTAAGGTGTCAGACTTCTGTGCTGAGGGTCCGGGGTTCAATACTCGGTCCCGGCACAGATTTATCTGATTACCAAACCCTTCCTTCACCCCTGACAAGACATCTTGCGAATGTGGAGAATGCCAGGCCTCCACCGTGGTTCGGATCTCTCGTTAAACTGTAGGTCCTCCATTTAATTTCACAATCACCCTACCATTACACATTAGCGTAAGTGCATACAAACCGAACGGGTAGTAAGACGCGGTGCTAATAATAATAATAATAATTCTGAGCTGAAATTAGTATACCGATGTATATATTTTTTTATGTTGAACAAAGTTAAGTTAGTCTACATCTTCATTTTTACACTACATTTACATTGGTATGACCCGTCTCGGTGGCGTAGTTGGCTGACGCGCTAGTTGCGTTGAGCTAGACCACCGAGGAAGGGGAGATCGAGGTTCGAGTCTCGGTCGGGTGAACTGGGAGCAATTTTTCCTAAATAGTTTTACACTCTCCCTCCACGCAAATGCGGGTTCACTTTCTCTATTTCAACCTTCCCAATTCCTAATCCATTAGTGTAATTAGTACTTAAGTGTATAACCCGAACGGGTAGTAAGACGCGGTACTAAATAATAATAATAATAATAAAAATCAAATTGATTGCAGGTATTATTTTAATTTAAATGTGTGTTTTTATATTGTAAACATAGCTTACAAACAATCAAAATATGTGCTTTTTACTATAGTATTCCTACAAGAACAACACTTGTCAAATAAATAAAAACCTGAGTCAATATTATTTTATTGAACTGAAATGCAAACAAAAATATCACTTTTAGTGAACCCATTTAAAGAAAAAAAACAGGTTAAATTACCGCACCCACATGAAGGGACACACATTTTTGTGTTTCCTGAAAAAAAGTTGTAATTCTGATAAGTGCCGTATTTTGGAATAAACCCTTCAATTATATACCATACATACAGATTGAAAAGTTAGTAAAAAGTTACTAAAAATAAATTTATACAAATTTAACAATAGCCACTGTTGCGATACGTGTCCGGATAACTGCTGTCCGGATAATCGGGGCTCTAATATATTTACTTAGGGACATCTGGGGGTATGAAACTTGGGCGTATCTGACTTATTTTTAAATCTACCGTGAGCCTAACGTCTTAAGACTGAGTGACTATTTATTTTTGCCGCTAATAAAGTATTCAACAACCGCACCTGGACACGGGAATCGAATCCAGTACCTTTTACTTAGTACGCCATTTCTCTAACCACTGAGCTATCCAGGAGTCGTCTCGTGCCTAAGGCCATTCTTCACTCATATTTTAAGGCAGAATCTGTTATGGACGTGCGGAAATCGCCATATATATAAAATGATCAATTAAGATCACACGATATCAGATAACGCAGTCATTTTCGATTCAGGATGACTTTATGGTGTCTATTAGTAAACTTACAACTTTACGCAGGCGCAAATTAAGAGGACTTAAATATAAAAGCTTCTTTAGTCTTTAAGACCCGCCTCGGTGGCGTAGTTGACTAACGCGCTGGTCGTGTTGAAGCTCGACTGCCGAGGACGGGGAGATCGAGGTTCGAATCTCGGTCGGGTGAACCGGGGGAGGTTTTTTCCTAAATGGGTTTCCACTCTCCCTCCACGCAAATGCGGGTTCACTTCCTCTATTTCAACCTTCCCAATTCCTAATCCATTAGTGTAATTAGTACTTAAGTGTATAACCCGAACGGGTAGTAAGACGTGGTGCTAAATATTATTATTATTAGTTAGTTAGTCTTTAAGTACGGTTGTAGCCGAATTTAAATATCATTTTCTTTAATTTGAATCAAATGTAATCCACTATAAATTGTACAATAAATAATGGCTGCTCAACAATTTTTTTTTTCTACTGCTCTTTCTATCGTGATCCAATTAAATCTCGGTAGGACCACACAGAAAAAAAAAAACTGTCCAAATTCATTCTTCTTATAAAGGAACTCAATATCCAATGAACATATTTTATGCTCTGTAATATTTGCCACTTTTAGTATTATTAATTTCTATCTGAATAACTGTAAAAAAGAAAACCTCTTTTTTTTTTTTTTTTTTT